>JAGVSP010000428.1:0-250556 GCA_022494985.1 Micrasema minimum | reverse complement strand
ACCTATTCTCTTGTTACACCAAGTGCAGTAATTTTTCATGATTTGTTAAATTAAGGCCAGATCCAATAAAATATTCTTTCTTATGACGGGAGTATGCACATTTTCGACTTTCGAGGGGGTTTTAGAACTTTCTGTGAAATTATTCCAATTTCGTGCGACATGCGCGCTTGTCAGTCTTCCGACTTTAACGGAAGGGCTGATTTGAAAAATTTTCAATGAATTTTCGACGGAAATATTACCGAATTATTTTTTTTTGAAAATTTTTCACGAGAGCGAGAGATCGCACTTAAAATGTTGTTTGAATTCTAAAATGCTCAAATGCAAAATCTTTGTTTCATGTGAAAATTGTTATTAAAAAAGGTTTTTACATGGGTAATTACCAATTTAAGAAAGGGCTTTTACGATGGTTTGGTCATGTGGAGCGAATGAGTGATGAAAGAACGGCTAAAAGAAGTTTAAATGCAAGTGTGCCTGGATGTAGAAGCCGCGGAAGGCCGAAAAAGACATGGCATGACCAAGTACGTCAAGTACTTGAAAATGGTCATGTGAATAATCGGCGTATGCGCATGAGAAAATGTATGAATGTAGAGGAAGCAAAGGAAGTCTGTCAGGACAGAGTGGTAAGGCGTTCTATCCTTTCTGCCTACCCCTTACGGGGAAATGGCGTAATGGTTAGTTAGTTATTTAATAACCAATTTTGTAAAATATTTTTTTATAGTGCGCGTTAGTTTTCAAATATAACATATTTATTTTCCTTTGAGGATTTGAAAGAAAATTCAGTTGAATCACCAACAAATGTTAGTACAGTGTTATAGATGTTAGTTAGTCCGCCTGTTAGTATAGTGGTAGCGCATTTGGCTGCCGTGCATGTGGTCGCGGGTTCGATTTCCGTAGGGGTTCAAGATGAAATATTCATATACATGTGATTTTCATATTAACATTTAATGTGTGATACCTTGGACTGGTACTGAAGCGTAAGACTGATCATCCAACCTTCATGTAATAAAATGATCAAGACACACTGCACTTGATGTACCGATGCAGTGCCCTATGCACCATTGGGCGAGGATAAGGGAAAGTAGTAGTAGTAGTATATGTACTCAATATAATGATTATAAAATATTTATTTCTCTAATAAAATAAAAACTCGTGTTTTGAGAGGGATTTAAATAATGAGAATAAATATAAATTTTAACAGAGACGAGATGTTTTTTTATTAAAAGAAACCTTCCTTTATATTTTCTTATGATATACTTAATTAAATATTTCAATTTTGGGATTAAAATATTTCAATGTATACTATTTTATGTAGCATTATTTATCCGATTTTAAAAAATCTTACAACATAGTGATATACCTATTTTTCAGCTTTAAAATATCAGTATCTGGTATTATTACATCAGATCTCATGTCAAGTTTGTGTCAGTTTTTCGATTAAAAGTTCCACATGTCAATTCCATCTTCCGATTTCCATTAGTTGTTTGAATAACAATTTGTGCACAAACAGAAGCTGGTAGTGGGTACACAATATTGCCAAAATACCCCCAGAGGTTATGAATTTGCAATTTTACTATCATTCTTGTACTTTGCATTCTGCAGGAGTCGCCAACATTTTTTTCACCTACACTTCCATAATAATATGCATTTGAATATCAGTTCCTGCCATATAGATAATCAGTGCTTTCAAAATAATGTTAATTTTGAAAATACCCTGACAAAGTAAAATAGCTGACCAAATAAATTTGTTAATCAAAGCATTCGATTTTTAAAAGTATTCAATGGAATTCTATAACATAAATTTACTCTATTTCCAAAAATATTGTCAATTTTGAAAGAAAGTAAATGAGATCATTAATTTTATCTGAGTTTATGTGATCAAGACTACTATTTAAAAGACTGTTTATCTGATTAAGCGCCCTTAAGGTATATTTATAAGAAAACGACGCTGTATAAATTATCCATGGTAATAATTATAATAAGTAGAAAATTATTATCCGTAAATTATTGACTAAATTATTAGGAATATCGGTACTTAAACTTACATAATCCGATTATCGTCTTTATATGTACATTTGTCACAACTATGATAGGTATCTACATGTAGACACGTTGATGATATCAGTGCAGGATTCTCAATAGCAAATGTAAACACCAGAAAACTCCAAGGAATGAGAAAAATCACAGAGAACCGAACCCAAAACCTCCATATGGGTCCAGCTGACCAGCATCTTAATCATTACACCTGACTTTAGAAGACGCATGTGACGTCATGTTGGCATCCGGTAGCTTGGAAGCAGTTTTGGGAATCCATATGATCCAATGCACCGGTGACAATTTGTGGACAGTTTACGTCAGAACTACGGACGCGGACCTGACCTGGTGGCCAATCGCTAAGTTATGAGGCAGTTTGTTGAATCCACATTAGGGAGCATATTATATGATATGATGATTATTATTAACTGTAAGAGGCTAAATTGGCAGTTCATAATGGAGTTCTAGTACCGACCCTTATGTATGTTAGTGAAGCACGGTGTTGAAAAAATAAGGACGAACGTTAATTGAATGCAATTGAAATGCGATCTCTCAGGTGAATGTGTGGTAAGACTATGTATAATAGGTGTACAAATGTCGAAATTAGAGCAGAGTGCAAGGCTGAGATAAGCATTATCGACAAAATTAAGAAAGGTATTTTACGATGGTTCGGTCGAATGGATGATGAAAGAACGGCTAAAAAAATATATGATGCGACTGTGCCTGGATGTAGAAATCGACAAAGGCCGAGAAAGACATGGCATGATCAAGTAAAACAAGCGCTTGAAAGTGGTCATGTAAAAAGTCGGAATAATCGACGTGCGTGCATGAGAATCTGTATTAATGTGGAGGAAGCAAGAGAAGTGTGCCAGGACAGAGTGGTATGGCGTTGTATCCTCTCTGCTTACCTCTTCGGGGAAATGGCGTGATGGTTAGTTAGTTAGTTAATAAAAAAAAAACATAAGTGATATTTTACAAGCTTGAATGTTTGCGATGCTGTTCCCCTGTGTTCAGAGTCTGTAGTCTGTTGAGGTGGTTAAATATTGGATGAATTAATTAAAAACAAAACGAAATACACCAACACTGACCTCAAGCATTCCAAATAAAAATGTTGTCGCCTCCATTCACAAAGTTTTGATTCTCCGTCTGACACCTGATTGACGCACCCCATCCCCTAGCCCCCAACCCCAAATCCCGTCCCCCACTGCACCCCCCAGGATTACCCCTGTGATACTCATCTCTAGGGAAACCAGTTAAATTATATGGAATTGTGGCTGTCATTCTCATTTTGGACTGCGGTTAACATCATTTTAATTAGAAATGGCTTAAACGCGGTAAAAATGTGAAAATGAGAAAAGCTCACGGAAAAGTAACTTCATCTCTTTGCAGTTTTTGCAGAAGGGAATTGTTGGCCATGCTCTAAAATTAAGTACACCATATTCGCAGAGCATTTTGTTGGATTATGGATACACAGTTTTTAAATGTGATTTTTTATATTTATGTGTCTACTTTGATTAAATATTAAACGTTGGATTTATTTATTACTTTTAAAAACGCAAAAAAAATTAAAAACATAGCTAATTCTTAGTGGAATATAACCTTGATAGCGTAGTGCGTAGTATACCTTCTATAAGTCTACGTCAACAAAACGTTTTAAGACACTTACGTGGTTTTTGAAAATAACCCTTCTATTACTCTGATTTTTTGTAGTAGTAGTAGTAAGGTGTGCGTGTGTTTGATAATTATTATATCACTAGAATCCAGTGCAATATGCGCCTTAAATAGGTCAACGTTAAAGTAGATATTGATATTTTGAATGCTTTTAAAAACGCAAAAAATAAATAACATATTTAGATTATTAGCTATATTAACAATTTCCTGTGCGCAAACATACGATAGTAACTTACGATCGCGCTTCAAAAATATACGTATTTAGGCAGTCTTTTGATAGACTGTACTGTACAGTTTTCTGAACAAGAAAGTGTACAGTTTTCGGTCCCGTGTAAAGTGCGTTTTAGATTAGCCAAAAAAACACTGTATATTCCTTTATGCTTTGTATTGGACCGATTTGACATGTTTTTGCAATTGTAAAAATGTTCAAAAACTAAAAAAATGTTCACGTGTGACTAACCTAAGTAACGCTCAAAATGTTCAACCTAAAATGCTCTGATTGGTTTTTCTAATAAAAGCGGTTTCCAGCAATATGTCGTATTAAGACTAAATTCCTTTAGATCCATGGTTTAGGAATATTCACACACCTATTTATACCGTTATAACATTTTATTTCATTATTTCTGTGTTAAATAGTTTTATTATGTATGAAAATGCAAATGACTGTGGCATTTTAGCTATTTTAAATTGCATTCTCCTAAATTATATCGTTAATTTGGCGCTCATGCATTTTGCATTCTGCGATAACCCCTTTAATCCCCAACCACCGAGTGTCTATAAAATATTAAAGCCAGGCTCGCCGCAGGCAGACGCAGACAGTTCACGAAGGGGTTAAATCCTATTTTTCCAAAGAATAAAAATAATTTTTCATTAAAATTATAATATTTTTATCAGGGATTAGATGTACCTATAGAATGCTGACAAGAAGCTAAATGATAAGGCGTTGCAAGAATATGAACATATTCAACCTAAAACTCAATTTCGTGACCTTAAAATTCTTTTTACTGATTTATTATTCATTTACTACCACAATATACTATTCTCTCTTTATTTACGCACCCAACGGTGCATAGGGCACTGCATTGATACACCAAATGTAGTGAATCTTGATAATTATTTTTTTTTTTTAAAACGTGAAGGCAAGATGATCAACCTTGCGCGTCAGATCTAGTCCAAGGTAAACATTTTTATATAAAAATCACACTTTATGTGAATTATACATTTACATTTTTATTTATATCCCCTCACACACTCACTCAACCATCCCTAAATAAACTACAAAAGACACTTAATTGATTTAATTTTTATTATTGTTTTTTGTTTACTATGCCATATATTGTAACTCAAATTTGTACAAAATTTAATAGTATTTGAGTATATCATAAGAACTGAAATTTTTTTTTTAATAAAAAAAAAAATAAAGCTGTGTGTCTAAAACAAAAAAAACTAATCAAATAAAATAAAATATACACGTTGTCCATTTATACTAAATTGCTTTCTTATATTTGTATCGCTTTTTCAGCGCTTATGCTTTTACTGCGATAACCTCTTTAATCCCCAACCACTGAGTGTTTATAAAATATTAAATCCCGCCTCAGGCAGACGCAGACGGTTCGCGATCGGGCCGGGGCCGAGGGGGTTGAATTCACTTTTACTGCAGTACCTATTATTAATTTCGCAACGTAAAAAGACCCTTGGGACACGGATTAACAAGATCACGGAGTCTGAAGAGGTTATTTAGAAAGGATATTATCTGTTGGTATTTGAAAGGAATTATCCTTGTACGATTTAATTTAATAATTTTTCTGGTTTATCGCGATATCCAATTATATTTAAAGCTTCAAAAGAAAAGTGTTCCGTTTGCTACCAACACATTTATTTACGAGTATTAATATAAATACATACGAACTGAGCAAATCATAACTTTGTTATATTTTCGATAGTAGTTTTAATCGGGTTGTGATCTAGTGGTAGATTTGAAGACTCCGGATTGGAATCTCTAGGTTCGAATCCCACTCTAGCACAACTTGTTTCCTGCTTTCTGGCACAGTTATTTCCGACTATTTGAAAGCAGCCCGTAAATTGAAATATTTTAGTATATATTTAGTATATATAAAGAGAACTCAAATGTTTCTTTCTTTTTTTTTTTTAAAGAAAAAAAAATTTAAAAAATGTTATTGTAATATCAATAATACGTGAAATACATATTATACGTGGTGTAACAAAACTCGCCGTACAAGCAGAAAACCAGTTAATCTACATAATATTTGTAGATTATTTTTTTTATTGACTAATAGTTTTTGAGAAAATTGAGTATGAAGTTGATTTTTTTTTTCTCGAAAAATTCTTAAAAATCATTATTGAATATAATTTCTTTTTAGTCAAATTAATACTATGTATAAGGAAAACAAAAGCAAAACTTAATTTTAACAAGAATTCGTACAATTTTACTTAATTTACGGTACTTTTGAAAGCATTGAAAAAAGAAAAAAATTTTTTTTTTTAGCTCAGATTTAAAAATTATCTTACATTACATCGACCAAATATGATGACTGCTCACCAGTTTTTGAGTTGTACTACGAGTTTTGTTACTCCATGTATAAGCCCCACGTTAAGCTAATTATTTAAATTATATTCAATCAGTATTCCATTACATCAATTTAAATTTTATCAATGTTGAATTCTGCAATAAATATGTTTAAAAAAAATATTATTCATTATATCGCTAAATTATTAGACTTTTAGCCATGTTAACATGGTTATTTGAGTAATGGTGCATGAAAAATTTAATTTGTATTCTACTGAGTGTGACGTGTGATGGATTAAGGAATAATCATGGTGAAACAGCCAAACAGAAAACAAATAATAGATACAACGACAATTACACTCTTTCGTTATCTATTAAATGATTTTCTATTTGTATTCATTAGAACTTTAACGAAATTTTCAGATCGTCGGTATTTTTTTCTGGTGGGTACTAAATTAAATTAAATATTAAATACGTAAATAATACATTCCCCATTTAACATGACCAAGAACCAGGAAACCATAAGGCAAGAGGTTACGCACTTAACCTTAGGCATTGTTTGTTTCTGCTATGAATCTTACATTCGATGCAAGGTTTACGGTTGGACCATGTTATACCCTGACTGATTTCAGAAAAACACTTTTTTTTTAAAAATCATTTGTTGTCAAAATTATGAACAGTACGTTTTACTACTTTGCCTCGTAAAAAATACATTCAACTAAACATATCATGTTGACCCTGTCAGGAGCTCCCTATGTGGAGTATATGGAATTCACAAACTGCCTCCAGGCCAAGCGATCGGCCGCCAGCTCCGTGCATCCTACCAAGTCAAGTCCACGTCCCGCAGCTCCGACGCAAACTGCCGACGAATTGTCAACAGTGGGCGACTGGGACGCCGAAAACCTGATGCCTTTTAAAATAGGCAAGCATGGTTAAGGCTCAAAATTATATAGTACTAAATAAATATAATTTTAAGTAAAAAAAAATAAAAAAATTTAAGTATCAGTCAGGCTACATTCCAAACGAACCATTTAGTGCACCTTCCGCATTGTGACGCAAGCATTCCGACTAATGCAAGGGGCAAACTATTTAAAATTCAACAATCAAACCCACAAAGGCCTATAGCCAACGCAAATACAAACCGTTAACCGATGGTAGGTACCACAAACTACTCGTTACTGGTAACCCCTTCTCTCGATACAGATCAAACGGAATCTCACCAAAATCGAGAGGGAGAAGCGATCTACCGTCTTAATTATACTTGTCTAATTTAATGTAGAATTGCAAAACAATACTGAAGTTTAAAATTAGGACAAATACCCTGCTACTGCTACTCTCCCTTATCCGCATCCAATGGTGCAAAGGGCACAGCAGGTTCACCGAGTGTAGTTAATCTTGATTATTTGTTACATGAACGCAAGATGGCCAGTATTACGCTTCAGCGCCAGTATTACGCTTCAGCGCCAGCATCATATACTATACATCATATAGGTGTAACAAAACTCGATGTACAAGCGGGAAACCAGTGAATCTACATAATATTTGGAGTCGATTTTGTGGAATAATTTTGATTTTGACCCTTAGTTTTCGGGAAAATTGAGTATGAAGTTGTTTTTTTTTTCGATTTTTTGGTGCTAATTGTTATCAAAAATCATGTATTTAGTCAAATCAATACTATCCATGAAGAAAATAAAATTAAAAAACCCGTTTTAATAATAATTTGAGCAATTTTACTTAATCTGCCATACTTGTGAAAACTTCAATGAGATGAAAAAATTTTTTTTTTCAAGTTCTGATTAAAAAGTTATATTACACAATCGTCTCCAAATACGATGTAGATTCACCAGCTTTCGAGTTGTACATCGAGTTTTGTTACACCCCATATATGTAAAGAAATATATTTAATAAATATTTAATCGGGAATCGAATCGACAATCTCATGCACGGCAGCCTAACACGTTAACTCTATACTACGAAGAGGATTAAGACAAATATTTGGTTTTTATTTTCAAGCTTAGTAGGATCTCAATTATGAATAATTATCCCAACAGAGACAGAGAAACTCTGTAAACGAATGTGGATTATCTAGGCGTTTACAGGGCTTATGACCTGTCATTGGGATATCAATAATATCTGATTTTATCCAAGCATGGGTATAATCCAGTAATTTGTCTGCAAGTATTTGTATTCGTTCAAAATGTTGTTATTTATAATATCACTTGCATTATGTAAATATTTTTCTTTTTTTTTAATGATGATCATTATTTTTACTTTGTTTTTAATTTTTTAAAATCTATTCGTCTTCGATAAACCAAATTTTCCTTTTATATTTCAAATCTAATATTCGAATACTATGTATGCATGTCACGAATTCTAAAATTATAGCTCACTTTTCTAGATTGGTTTTGAAATTCGACCATCAGTGTCTGTAAGTTAAAGCAATAGGTCTTGTAATTCCTTTGTAATATGTACAGAGAGAGAACAATCTTAATTACACTGTCTGCATTTCTCTAATTTGACATGGGTAATGGGAGGAGCACAAGAAACCATTTACAAATTACTAGTAATGCAGAAAAGGCTTAAAGCGAATTAAACGCATCTACATATTTGCATCTGTATGCATTTCATTTAAACGGTATGATTTTTTACTTAAAGTCAGTGATGAAAAAAGAAATTTACCATCAATAGTATAAAATCTACAATAAATTGTTAAACATTGCTAATACTAATGAAGTACTGCATTGCATTGGTACGTCAAGTGCTGTGAATCTTCATCATTTTTGTGAAAAACCACATAAAAATAAATATTCCATATTAATCCCGCCGGGAATAGAACCCGCGACATCATCACAAGGCGAACGAACGTGAACAACGGCATTACTAACTAACTAACCATCACACAAGAGGATAGAACGCCACACCACTCTGTCCTGGCATACTTCTCTTGCTTCCTCCACATTCATACATCTTCTCATGCACGCACATCGATTATTCCGACTTTTTACATGCCCACTTTCAAGCACTTATCATGCCATGTCTTTTTCGGCCTTCCTCGATTCTGCATCCAGGCACACTCGCATCATAGATTCTTTTAGCCGTTCTTTCATCATCCATTCGCTCTACATGACCGAACCATCGTTAGAGACCTTTCTTAATTTCGTCGATAATGCCTTGCATTCTGCTCTAATTTTGACATTAGTGCACATACATAGTTTTACCACACATTTGCCTGAGAGATTTCACATTTCAACAGCATTCAATCTACTTTCCTCCTTCGTTTTCCAACTCGCTTTCATACATGAGGGTTGGTAACAGAACTTCATTATGCATAACAGCATTACAAATAAATAAACATCATTATCATATCTACCCCCTATGTGTGGCATATTTTGGATTTCTCAAACGGGTTCCAAGCCAAGAAAACTGTCATGTCGCCAACTGTCAAATCACGACCTCGTCCCATATGTTTGACGTAAACTGCCAACGAGTTTCCAGCCATAAAATTAGTAATACGGACCTTAACTCATATCAATTCCTTATTTATTTATTTTAATGCTTTCACACAAACAATTTATTGTTGAATAATTCCCATAACGACGCTTTGGCTAAGGAAAAATTTGACAAAAATCGAATTTCTTTTTTTATTTGTAAAAATGACAAACGTATTGACCAGCAACTTTCAAATAAAAAATAAATAAATTGCTTTGAAATCAAATGATATTATTTACTTATCACGTTTAATTAAAAATAGATTTGGACCTCTGCAAGAATTAATTTTATAATTTTCAGTGTTATCAAACAAGTTTTACCCTTTAAATTCCTAGAAAACGAGCGATAAATAAAGGGTGTCCATATTGGGTGCATAAGAAGTAATTAAAAGTAGCTTTGGAAGTCATTTTCGCCCCCCTATTCTTCTTCACAATTAATTAAATTGTGTGCTTCAAAGGATCCTCGGTATTGCAAAAGTAAAGAATACGATTAAAAATTAAAAATTGTTACTCTTATTTCATGGAAGGGGTTCAATATAAGTACAACATAAATATCACAACTACTACTTTCCCTTATCCGCACCCAATGGTGCATAGGCACTGCATTGGTTAACCAAGTACAGTGAATCTTGATCATTTGTTACATGAAGGCAAAATGATCAGTCTTAAGCTCAAGTACCAGTTCAAAGTATCACATATTTTTATTACATAAACGGCATAAGTTTAAATAAAAACATGAAATATTTATATGTGAAAATCACATATTAAACTTTCTATTGTACCTACGTGCCTAGAAAAACATGTGTTCATACATTTGAGTGTTTAATACAATATGCTATTATTAATATATAAAGTTTAGTTTGATTCCGAGCCCATTTCCGTTAAAAACGGTTAACTTTATTGTTTAAATTTTATTTTTCAACTATTGAAATTCTTCAACTTACCAATCGTAATTAATATAATTCCATTCAATTAACATCTGGTCAATTTTACCACCAATATGGCTAACTGTCGTTTCCCTCTCTCCGTTCAGCAGAGCGTGAGAGTGAGCGAGACACGAATGACAATTGACGAATTGACGAATTCACAATTGACAAAGTTATTTGTCTAATAGCGGTCACTTGGGCTGACCGCTACTCAAGTTACAATGAACTCCCCTAAATTCAGTTGACCGATACTTAGACTTGACGACATAAATACGATTTCTTAGAATTTTTTCGACAATGAAATTTATTGAATGTATATTTAGTTACCTGCACTAATAACTATTTTTTTATAAATTTATTTACATCACTATTCCATATTATATATGTTCCTTTTGTATGTAATATAATGTACATGGATTCGTCAATTCAAGAATTAAATATAATGTTGCTAATGAAATTAACAAAATTGTTCAAGGGATAGTTCCAAGATATTTGCAAAACAAATTGAAAAACAATGACTTTTTTCATAAATATGCAACAAGAGGTTAAAAAAATATAAGATTAGAAAAGAAAAGAAAAACTATGTCACAGAATTGTCTCATGTATAAGGGCATCAAAATGTATAAGGTGATGCCAGATGAATTAAAAAATGAACAAAATTTAAAGTTATTTAGGGCTAAGTGTCAAAAATATATATGTGAGAAATATTAGTGTAGATATTAATCATGGCTAAATTGAATTCATAATAATGATAGGATAAAAATAGTTAGGAAAAAAATAAATTAAGTGTAATGTAAAATATATTAGTCTATGTAAAAAATTATTTATACTTACTAAATAAATATTATATTTTTTTAAATTTTTTTAGAGTGTTTCCTTGCTAAGCGATGGCCGTAAGATTTCTAGCGCCTTCCCAAGTAGGTCCAAATCACATAATTCAGATGTAAACTGCAAGTACAAGATATTGAATATAATAATCACCCAAATCTGAACGTTTCGAAGTTTTGAAGCATTTTAGTACCTATAGGTATTTTATTTAAATATTATTATTTTTTATTTTTTTCCACTGTCGCTGTTTTGGCATATCTCCGAGTGATGATGACGCGAAATTGCGAAAGGCTTCGCCTACCTTCAATGTCATATAAATTGACGAGTAACAGGGTGGCCCAGAAGCAAGGCTTAAAAATCATTGCAGTAGGGCTCGTTAAAGCTTTGCTAAATGTATTAGAATTTATTTCTTTCGTTTTTATTACACGTAGACGGAATATTTATTCACTCCACTATATTTGATTTGTGATTTTAAATTGTAAAAGACCGAGAAAAAGTGTGAGATAAAAATCAAACAATGCCTTTTTTTCTTCCACCTCAACACGTCAGGATGTAGAATACTATGTACAAACACATGTTTATAGTTCCGTAATGGTTATACCATTATAAAAATAAGATAAGAGAGAAATTTTTATCACCGAAACTTTTTTTTTATACACCGTGTAACAAAACTCGATGTACAAGCGGAAAACAAGTGAATCTGCACCATATTTGAGTCGATTTTTTGTTGTTTTTTTTTTTTTTGACCACATAGTTTTCGAGAAAATTGATTAAGAAGTTTTTTTTTTTTTTTTTTTTTTTTCAAATTATTATCAATTATCATTTATTTAGTCAAATTAATAATATTCACAAAGAAAACAAAATTAAAAACCGTATTTTCATAAGAATTCACGCAATTTTTCTTCATCTGTAGTTTGAAAGTTTTTATGAGAAGAAAAAAAAAATTTCAGTCTAGATTCGATTCGGTACATTCAAATATGATGTAGATTCACCAGCTTTCGGGTTGTACTACGAGTTTTCTTACACCATGTATACGTAGAACATGATCCTCTTTTGAAAAATATAACCTATTATTATTACATTTATTTAAATACCTCAACAGGCCACGGCACGCATTAAAATAGGGGAATTACTTCACAAACCCTAGGCGTGATAAAAATCACTTTTGGTTTTTTCACTCTCACCGAGAATCGAACCCGAAGCCTCCGGGGTCTCAGCCATTACGCTAGAGAGTTACGTTTTTCATTTTTTAACCTTGATTGTAGGACCACCCTGTATAGGTACGCCGCGAAATTCGTAGCTAGTGATATTATATAGTAATAATACAGATACACATATGTGCTATATTATATTCACCGCCAGATGCGAACTGGTGGATGCATTCAAAATATTATTAAACCTCGGTACTCAAAGCTGCCTCTTTGTATTCATAGTTGTCTCCAACGTGTTCGAAGTTGCTTTTCTTATATTCATAGAGGTATTGTTTTAAACCACTTTCTTTCTATTCTTTCACAAAAATTGTAACTTTATAATGATTTGATTTGAAGACAATTAAATTATATTATATATTATGCTTAATTAGAATTTCACGATAAATTATAATGAATCAACCTTCTACATTTCTCAACCAATAACTATGAATACGCCACAAAAATGACACGCATGAAAACGCTATGTTTATAAATTTGATTTGTCTCTTTCTACCCCAGAACGAATCAAGAAGAATGAAAGAAACGACAGCCTTTTCATAAATTCGTAGTCGCTGGTTGTTGTTAAGTGAAATTTCTTTTATTTCCAAATATTTATGACCCCTGTTTGAAATTTATGCAGTAACTAGGAGCTTTATCAAATTTCCAACCTTAGATTTTTTCGATAGTAAAATTGAAGTTAAATTACCATAAATTTTACACGAACTATTTGTTTTTTTGGTAATTTAGTTACTTATAACCTTTTGTTAGATTCAAGTATATAATATTTACATTAACATTCGTAATCTGTATTTACATTTTAGATGAAATATACACTTAATTAATACTGATGCTTCTAAGTAGGCTTACCCTTTCCAAGGTAGAAGCAGAAGTGCTGTTTATGTATATATTTTAATTTCATTTGCGATAGTTTAAGTTAGTTATAATAAAGTCAGCATTACCCTTTAAGGTGATTAAAAATAATTAATGTTAAAAACGTCACTGGCCTCATGTTCCAACTTACCACTATAACTCCTTCCACGTAAAGGAGAGTTTATAGCTCAAAACAACGTAAGGGATATTCAAGGGATTTTGAAAAATTTAAAAAATATCTGATTAAATATCATTTTTTGTACATTTTGAAGAGTTTATAATTATTTTTTTGTAATGCGGAGTTCCTCCCAAATGATTTTATTTAAATAAAAATAAAAAAAATAGTTTTACTACAAGGAATTAATTTAATTAATTGATTTACTATAATTAAAAATTTGTTTAGAGTGCAAGGCTGAGACAAGCATTATCGACAAAATTAAGAAAGGTATTTTACGATAGTTCAATAGCGATTAAAGATAAACAAGCGCTTGAAAGTGGGAATGTAAGAAGTCGGAATAATCGACGTGCGTGCGTGAGAAGATGTATGAATGTGGAAGAAGCAAGAGAAGTTTCCAAGATTTTTTATCTTCTGTCAGATCCTCAACGTCTTTTTGTGAGAAATCAATTAACGTTCTCAGCAAAAATAATTCTACTAAAGAACTTGATTTAGTTAAAGAACTTGATTTAGTTAAAGAACTTGATTTAGTTTTTTCAAACCGAGTTTCAAAACCTTTTAACTAAATCTTTTAAAACAAAAGTTTATCTGAAACTTAAGATATATATTGAACAGCTCTACTTAACACAGTGATTTTGTTTTTTAAAAATATTTTAATTAAAGTAGCGATACGTACCTACATAATATTTACAGATTCATGTTTACTTAATATAGTTTTATTATTAAAAATTCTATAATGGGGAAATTAATGTCCTACATTTTTAAATTCCATTTTTTGTGCGAAGAGTAACGAATATTTGAATTTTTTCTTTAAGTGAAAAATGAAAAGAATTAAATTCAAAAGATTCCTCGTAAATTTTTTTTTAAACGGATTGACCGCAAACCACCCGTCTTATAAGCACATAAAAAGGGTCGTACTGAATATATAGTTGATGCCAAGAACCAGAGAAGTGGCTATGTACTTTTTTCTAATTTAGGCGCTACAAATCAAATCTTGGTTACTAAACGCTTGAAATTAATGGACGCATCCTAGAATATTAATAATTACCTGTTTTTGAGGGATATCGCGATTACAATATTTTAAATATTTATTACGGACATAAAATATGATAACAAACATTTTTTACCTAAGATTTTAGATCTCTTTTTAGATATGATTTTTTTTTTTTTTTAAATTGACATTGGTAATTCTATTTTTTCTGATTCTTTGAAAAGTTGCAATATCCTACGACTTAATCCATTTTGTCTCGGAGCTGGCGCTATGTATTAAGTAATACACTATTATCCTTCGCCGTGTGTTCTTGACGTTTAATAACTTGCATAGGGCTTATAGAGTAGGACGGGCTCATGGCAAGGAGTACCTAAGTCTTTAAATAAAAACACTCTTCAACTCTGTAAGTGAGCTTTAAGCCCTCGAGTGACTTTTCACTTAAGGCTGCGCGCTATTTATGAAGGCTTTTCACCGCCCGCTTTGACCCGATGACGTCATGAAAATAATTTAATAAAAAACTACTCGCACTCCATCCTATTTATATTGTGTTTATTTTATGAAAAGCATTTTTCTTGGATTTTCTACTACAACTAAATATATCATGTGATACCTGGGACTAGGTCTGAAGCGTAAGACTGGTCATCTTGCCTTCTTGAAAACTCGATTCCTAGTCATGTAAATGCTGTAAATATCTCAACATTTCCTTATCTTTTGTCATTAAACATCTCAATCCCATGGTATATTATAAGAAATTTTGTTTTAATGTTGCATAATTATTCCATTCACTACAAAATTTTTCAAGTATTGGTTTTCATTGCACTAGAATACCTTCAAATACCCCATACCTTAAACAATTAAATTTCGAATAGCTGTTCAACTGTTGGGCTTAACTTCGAAGTTAATTGTTTTCTTAATTATTTTAAGGGGCAAAGCATTATAATTACAGAACAGATATTATAACCGTTGCGTTTTTTATGTCAACAACGTTAACAGCTTGTTTTGTAGAGGAACGCTTTTAGGAGATATTAATCGAACAAAAAAAGGAAAGTGTGAAAAATGAAAACACGTTTTAGAAAACCGTCTAGACACTTAATTTATTCAAAGCATCTATCTCCTAATTGGAAACGGTTTACTCATTGGATTTTAGGTACAATAAACTTCGATACTCCAGCTCGTGCCCTAGGGCCAGTGGAATGGCCCTTGAGGTATATTTATACGAAAACGGCGCTATATAAACTATCCATAATAACAATAATAATAATGACAACATTCAAAACTGTAATTTGATTGTATTATGTTAAATATGTATTAAATGATCATTTTATAAATAAATAAAAATTCATAAATAATCTTAAAAAACTTTAAAAATTTACTGGTTAAATACAGAAGCAAAAAAATTGAAGAGACATCTTCAGGTGTCTTCTAGTAAGTAATTTAATTCAAACGAATCTTACCTACACCAAAAAAAAGTTGATAGCCAAATGCCTAGCAATTTTCCCAAGGTATGTCATAAGTGAGAAAAATGACGTTAAAAGTTAAACGTTTTATGATAATTCATACTAATAGATCTTCCGAAATTTGTCATATATGGTTATCAGATGAGGGGCGGAATGGAGAATGTTGTACAGCATCAGGTGGCCATTTAACCCAGCCAATGACAGGCCATAAACCCTGTAAATGCCTAGATAATCCACATTTGTTTCAAGAGGTTCTCAGTCTTTGTTGGGATATCAATTTAAAAAAAATTAAAACTCTGTTTCAAAACGTGTTTAAAAAGTTACTAAATTAATTATAACCCGTTTTTGATCTTAAATGACAAGGAGCTGTTCATTACACTCACACTTCATATTATGACAAAGATTCCAAACATTAAAATTTATGTGAATTTAAGTTTTGTTCGAAAAATTTCAGTTTTATTTCATGAATTCATAAAACTATGAAATCGAAATATTTAACATCGGAACAATCTTGCAATTTCCAATTATTGGAAATACTATTTTCATGAAAACGTATTCAAATTAAGTGAAAATGTTATTTTGTTCTAGTACCTAATATATGGAAAATAGTTACTTTGTATCTTTGGAACATTTTAATCTCAAATATCTGAACTATATATTTTTTTGTTGAAAGGGTTTGTTATTAGATATTGCTTAAAAGCAATAATCCCAACCTTGTACACATATGCCATGTAATTGTATATGAAGTTTTGAATTAAAGTAAATAAATGTATGAAATACTAACCAACTAAAACCTCACAAACCAAAATTACCAGTAAATAAATATTTATATGAGTCAGTGTAACTGCTACAACTTTCCCCTTATCCGCGCCTTTCCCCTTATCAAATTTCATTTATTTAGTCAAATTTATACTATCCATAAAGAAAACAAAAGCGAAACTCGGATTTCAATAAAAAATCGTGCAATTTTACTTAATCTACGGTATAAAAGCTTTTTTTTAAAGCTCAAATTCAAAAGTCACACTACACACCCGACTTCAAATAATATGATGTAGATTCACTAGTTTTCGGGTTGTACAACGAGTTTTGTTACTCCATATGTACTGTTTTTATACTTTTTTGTTGAAAAAAAAAAAATCTACAGATGCAATCATATAATATTTGCACATATTTTAATAATTTATAAATACTTTTCAATAAACTCTAAGCGGCTTGTGCTTGAAAATTGGAGTCAAGTGGAAGCGGAGTGGGGATTCGAACTGGGGATCTCTAGACTCAGAAGCGGCGACGCTCCCACTGAGCCACCACCCGTTCAATATGGCTCGTGCAATTTTTTTTCTGTGAAGAGTTTTATTTAAACAGTTTGGAAATCTTAGAGCACGGAGCTAAGAGTCAGGTTCCATCGCCATAATTATATTACTCCATATTGCAGAGACGGTTGACAGAGTTGTGTTCTAAGGATCCTATAGGATCCACTTCTAGCCACATCTAAGTGCTACCCCTCTGTCGTAAGGGTACCGGGCTCTGAACTTGCCAACAATCATAATTCAATATCGCTCAAAAGTTACCAATTATCGCTTTATTAACGGAAGACAGTCGTAGTTAAAATGCTTTAGACGCTAAGATAAATATTTAAGACTGTACAATGACATAGAAAAACATATAAATATTGATGTATTTAATGATAGATGTGGTAAATTCAAGAGGAACTTGAAATCTTTTTATAACCTCTGGTCGAATATATTAATGCAAACTACTGAAATCTTTTTGAACCTGTAAATTATGTACGAGAATAATAATGCTGTGTAATTCTGTAATTGATGTGCAATATAACCATGTAATTATTATGATAAAATGTAAAATGAAAGATATTGTCACATTGTAGAGTTACCTGTAATTAAATAAATAAATAAATTTCGCAGGATTTTGTTAAGTTCATATATTATTCATGTCCTTATATCTTCATTATAAATCTAATTTTTAACATTAATTACTATACTTTTATGGGGTTTGTATGACGAAGTTTCACAGAATATTGCAGTGCTCATCTTCCGGGCATCGGCCCAGCGCAACACAAAGCCCACAAGCATTGCGAAATAACATCGAGAAGTATTATCTGTACTTAAAATATTGTTGAAAATGTTTAAACCCTTGAATATGTAAAATTATAAATATGGTACGTAAACTTTGAATATAACACAAAACTCTTACATATATTACTTCCTTCATTCGGGTCATGAAACTCGGGGTGATATTCGAAGCGACATTTTTCCCTCCCCTAATGGTCCCGGTGATAATTTTATTATATTCAATTTCTACGTGTATAAACGCTTTTTGTACCATTCACCCTCTCCTCCTCCATTAATAGCAAACGTTAAGACCTCTGCCGAAGGGGAAAGTGGGGCGAACGGTACGAGAAGAATTATGTTTCGGCGAATAAGAGGATGTATTGTGTTTCATTCCTTTATATAAGATAAAGTGTAAATGAATTACTGAAT
This sequence comes from Micrasema minimum, assembly GCA_022494985.1. Lineage (NCBI taxonomy): Eukaryota > Metazoa > Arthropoda > Insecta > Trichoptera > Brachycentridae > Micrasema > Micrasema minimum. Next base: position 231,904 of record JAGVSP010000428.1, on the reverse strand, counting down.
TTGAAAATGTAATGCATTAAATTCATTCGTATGTCTGCCGTAAAATAAATTTTACGTTTTTTACCATAAAATTGTACTAAAGAGGAAAATGTGTGGGAGTAAGTTACTTTCACAATAATGAATAAGACTATTTTTTTATTACATTTTTGAAAAGTATACAATACATCTCGGTTAAAATGTTCATCTCGCCTTCGTTTCAAAAAATATTAAGGAGCGCTGCATTTGGCATTTCAGAGCAGTGTTTTTTTTTCACAAAATTTTTATTAAAATGTCTTGGAATGTACTAAGTATATTATTTTTACAATTTATGTTTATTATTTGAAATTATAATTTATTTTCTAAGCGGTGGGTAGCCAAGACGAAATTGATGACAATCGTCAACACAGATGGAAGAATTCTACCTGTGGAAAAAGTCGAAAACTATGTTTATCTTGGTTACAAAATCACCATCGGCAGAGACAATCAGACCAACGAGCTGGATAGGAGGATAAATCTCTCTAGGGTGGCTTTTGGAGAGCTAAATTCCACATGCCGAAGCTCCATCCCCAACTCCCTCAAGACGCGAGTGTTCAACCAATGCATTCTGCCCGTCCTTACTTATGGCGCAGAAACAATGACTCTGACCAAGCAATCCTCCCATAAGTTGCAAGGTGCACAGAGGAGCATGGAGAGAATTATGCTTGGAATAACATTAAGAGACCGAAAAAGAGATTGGATCCGACGCCAGACTAAGGTCTGCGACTTGGTGCAGCGTTTTGCTTGGTTGAAGTAGAAATGAGCCGGTCACATAGCCAGAATGACGGACGACAGATGGACAAAACGCGTTCTGGTGTGGAGACCCAGAAATCAGAGGCCTCAAGGACGTCCTACGATGAGATGGGTGGACGACATCAGGAAGTCTGCTAGAAGACAGTGGATGGGGGCGGCGCAGGATCGGAAGGAGTGGAGACGGCAGGGGGAGGCCTATGTCCAGCAGTGGACCTCAACGGGCTGAAATGATGAAGCGGTTGGTAGGTACGCGTATATTTATATCAGACAGGTAGGTGGTGGATAAAACTTTATAACGGTCTTAAAATGACTGCACGGTGTGACAGCAGGGCAGGTATGGCAGCAGGGGAGAAATGACTTAGACGAATATTCTGGATGCGGTGTCTTGAAATTTCTAGTACGTTCCACACCAAAGCAGTACCTTCTATATAGCACCTTTTTGTTTGGAAATGTTTGGATCTTCTGCATAATTTTAACGTTTTTTGGGTCTTATTACAATATTTCAAATATGCATTGACGTATTATTATTTAATCGTATTTAAAAAGGTTTGAATCCATTGGTTCCACGAATACTTATCTTCGAGAGGTGCGAAGATAAAATCGTTATAAAATCAAACTTTTAAAATTATGCGAAGTGGTCATTGAATTTCTTAAAACCGATAATTAAAAATCCCTTTACGTCACGGCGCCAAAAGAGCCAGTAAAATGGAATGAAATTACTAAAGAATAAATGGATTTCAAATTAAAATTAGATTTGAGAAAAGTTTTGTTGTTAATGCGTCTCTCGTCCGTTGGATATCTTTGCTTACGTTTATAATACACGCGAAGAACTTTATCAACCCTTAACTTGGCAGAGAATATATGTTTAAGGATTTGTTTAGTTCCGAGGAAGGCCGAAAAAACAAGGCATGATCAAGTATAAGTAAAAAGTAAGTAAGCACAAGTAGACAAGTTAAAAGTAGGAATAATCGACGTGCGTGCACAACAAACTATTGAATATCTGTCAATTTTTTAAAGTTGTACGTATAAGTGTAGTGAATTGATTAGTCGTTTCACACTGGAAGTTGAGTCTAGTCCGCCGGTTGCGAAATAATGAAGTGCTGTTCCTCGAACAGCACAGCACAAACTATGGCTTGCATGCACCAATGTCCCGATTGTGTCGCATTGTAAACTCGAGACAGGATCTGGACTTTTTTGGTGTTAGTTTTTAAACAATCACTAAAATAAACCAGATCTTGTCTCGTGGTAGTTCTAATGAATGTATACTTCAAATTTTGTCCTAGCTTTTATTTCCTTGATTGTATCTTATTTTAATTGTACCTGTATACATATATATATGTGTTAGATTAATTTTATGTTTGAAATGGACTTAAGTCCGTAAATTAAATAAAATAAAAAAAATAAAATAAAATATTACATTGTCATATAATTCAATATTCTGAGAAAATTGTGCGTATAATTTTATAGTGGACGAAATGGGGAATTATGTAATACTCTACGAGTGGCCGCTTAACTCAGCCAATGACGGGTCTAAAGCCGTGTAAATGCATAGATAATCCATATTCGATTCAAGGCCGCTTAAGAGCAAAACACAGCACGTGACTCGCGGCCGCTTCCATACAAACATATTTCTCGATTTTCTCTCTGGAATTTAACATTTTAGCTAAGGTATCACATTTTAGATATCGACTAGATGCGTGTTTGCATCATTATTTTTTTGATATTTTATTTGTTAAAGGTGATAAATACTTTTTTATATAAGATGATACAAATACGCATCTGGTCGATATCTAAAATGTGTGAAAAAATCATTGCTCTAATGTTAAATTCCAGGGAGAAAATCGAGAAATACGTTTGATAAACAGTAATGTCAGTAAGAAGTAATGTAATGTATTGTTTGTTATCTTATGGTTCAGAGTATGTAAATATTTATTTAAGGAAGTATTTTTGTAAGATTATGTTTAATCTGCATTTCATTAGTTTGAAAGATATCGATGGTATCACCTAGTTTGTTGCCAATAATTGCCAGCCTATTTCTTAAACTATGGTAGTGCATATTAGTATGGGTTTTTTCTTTTTGAAACAAAGCATTGTACCTCGTAGCTCTCTGTGGAACTCGAAAATTTATCAATTCAATCAACTCAACACAGTCAGTTAAAATATTAATTATACAAAAACATTTTTTTCTTTTTTATCAATCTGCGAAGTTAAGGGTTAAATGATTTCTACCATAAAGCCTTGAAACGAGAATTATACCTACTTTTTTCTTGGTGCATTTCACCCCCGTTTTCCTCTTTGTACTCTCTTCCGAGAATAATTCACAAAGGATTTTAATATTTCTTAAGTTAAAAATACAAAATATCAAGAATTTTCTGTGCCCATGTTTCCTCTTATAGAAAAGGTATAATATGAAATATTAGAGATTTATAAACTATATTCAAATCTCTTGGAAAAGTTCATAGGAAAACAAATAAAGGCGAGCAATCTAGTATTTTAATTATATTTTTTAAAAATCCAACAAGCCACAAAAGTAGCTTGGTAGGATCATAATATAATAATTTTTCACTGATACAGTTTTACATTTTTTAATTTTTTGTGTATAAATATTATGTACCTTTATATGTATGTAAAATATATGTGTACATTATCCCTAAACTTTAGAGGTGAACGTACTCATTGCAAAAAATAATTTGATATCATTTTAAAGGTAATACCATTTAACCATTTCCATTACAGTATCGATAAAAAGTGCTGAAACCTGCTGAAGCTTTTTCTGTTTTTAAATACAAATTCACAAAAAAAGATTTTTGTAAATAATTATGTTATCTACGATAAGAGATTGTTTATATTAATAATCTACGCAAACTCATGGTACTTGCACATTTTTCAATTTGTTAATTCTACATTCAATTAATTCTTAGCGACTTGAGTTTGAAAATAGAAATCAAGTCGTGATGGAGTGCGATTCTATATTCAAAGACCGCAACGATACACTAATTGGAAATATGTTGTTCGAAATATGTTGTAAGTAAATACCTAATACATCTGTCAAATATTATTTGGGACTATTCATAAACATATCACATCCCGTTTTTAACAAGATAGCGAATACCTATACGCTGTATGTGTGCATAAATGTATGTATGTATAATGTATACATGGAGTATGAAAACATGTAGTACAACCCGAAAAATGGTGAATCTACATCATATTTGGAGTCGAATGTGTAACGTGACTTAAATCTGACCTTGAAAAATATTTTTTTTCTCATAAAAGCTTTCAATAGTACCGCAGATTAAGTAAGATTGCATAAATTCACATTAAAATGCCAGTTTATATTTTGTTTCATTAATTGATAGTATTCATTTGATCAAATACATGATATTTTGATAACAGTTTACAAAAAATTTATCGAAAAAAAAAATCAACTTCGTAGGTACTCAATTTTCTCGAAAAACTATGGATCAAAATCAAAAAAATTTAACTTAATAAAATTAACTCCAAATATGATGTGGATTCACAGGTTTTCCGCTTGTACATCGAATTTAGTTACACCATGTATATCACATATTTCTTCGCGTTAGAACCACCTGATTTTTTAACATTATAGGGTAGTAAAAAGATAGAATGATTTCCAAATTCAAGTATAATTGTTATTATTGTCAATAAGAGTAAATGATTGGTGGGGAGGGGGGGTATTTTGCGTCCATTAGGATGTTTGACGAGGGCTCTAGGTGACAAGGAGTTTCTAGATCGGGGGGGAAGGAAGAAACGGGTAGATATAGGAGAGGGTGCAAGATGACGTCCTCAAAAGCTTTCAGAGAAATCTCACTCTTACAAAATAATGCAAATCATCTAATGCTTTAGCACGAATTGTAACAAAATAAAACATTTTCCACAGTTGCAAAACAGATTAGGTTAATTTTTTTTTGGTGATAATGACTTAATTTTTATTGGACCAAGAATAAGTCATTTCAAGTCCTGGTTTGAAACAAGACTTTTAATTTTATATAGGCAGCTATGTTTTTCCTAATACATAGGTATAAAATAAGCAGGCAGAGGCAAAGTTATTAGCAATTTGAACCTAAGTTTGGTCATTATGGTTCCTCGAAAAAATTGCTTTACGAAACTTACTTACTTTTGTAGAAAAAAATGGTTTTCTAATTTTCAATTTAACACTAATTAGGTAGAAATTTAAACTTTAGTTTTTTATATGCGCTACATACTTGTTTTGATTTTTCTTCGACTATGAATTCAAGATGAGCAAGTGTATAAGAGCTATTAATACATAGAGATCAATTGAATCCGATATTAAACAGAATAATATCCATTTTACATTTAAACTCGCTCTGGATTATCTTCCAATTTCTTATTGAAAGACAAGATCCTAAGCCCAGTTTGGGATGAAATTGATATAAGGAGTAACACCACAGAGGTCCGCTCTTTGTACCTAATCCTTTAGTATTTTTATGGGCGTTTTAGTGAGTTCCCGAACCCCAATTTCTGGGTCCTTTATCCTCGGAAAAACGCCCAAATCACGGCATCTTATCTCTGCCGTCTCATCCCAAGTTTTTGTAAATTCTTCAGGCCTCGAATGCCAGCGTAGACACGCCTGGACTGCGATTACAAACTATCTCCTTTAGGGCTAGTTTACATGGTCGATAAAATTAAAATCAGTTTTTTTCTTTTTTTAAATTTGAAGAATGGGCTACAAGAGAATTTTTTTATGATGGTGATTTATGTTGCAAGTAAATACCTAATTCTTAGTTACGATTTTTTTTTCGATTTTTGCTTTCATTTAATTTTTAAATATCGTTAACGCAATTTCCTGCCAAAACATGTGATTATATGGTAGGATGCGTCTTTTAATTTAGTTTTTCAAGTTTTGATATAAGTAGCGCCTAAAATAGAAAAAAAGTACATAGCCACTTCTCTGGTTCCGCGCATCAACTATAATATTCAGTACTACCCTTCTGTGCGCTTAGGAGACGGGTGCTTTTAAAACATCCGTTCGCCGTCAATCCGTACGAGGAATCTTTTGAATTTTTTTATTTTTATTTTTCATCTAGTTTTTTAAATATTTATTCACAGAAAAAAATTACAGAATTTCATATTATTAAAAGGACATTTCCCCAGTATGGATAGCTTTGTGAATTAATCCGTAACTAACCATAACTATGATTAGTATTATTACCATAACCTTTTTTTTGTATAATACGTATTTTGTTATTCAACCAAGATAGAAATTCCGGAAAACTCCATTATACGGACCTCCGGCTAATGATTATATAATATATCAATGACATTCTATAGACAGAATGGTCTCTTTATAGTAATTTTTAATGAAGATTTTTTTTAAATATGTTCACTTACTGCTAACGAAGGCTATTAAATATTTGATAAAACCATTATGATTTAAAATTGTAATTGATTTTATCGACTCTGAAAGTAACTAAAAAACTCAATTTTCAATCGGTCATTAAACATTGTTTGATTCTTAACAAATTTGTAAGACCCTAAAAATCTAGTTGTGTAATAATTAGTTTATTCAAGTTTTCGTGCATTAAATTCGATTTCATTTTTACCGACCACGTAAGATAAACTCTGAAGAGTCCTATTTATAATCGGTCCCTAGTATATACATTATAAACAGTGTAGTTACGTGCAGCTTGAGTGGTGGAGCTTTTCATGGTATAAACGTCTAAGCTCTTTATATCAAAGGTGAGCTTTGAATAAATTATACTTATATGCGAAAATAACGAGACATTCGCAGTGTGGCATTCTTTTTATTTGTGTGAGAAATAAAAAACCTATTGTAAGAAGGGTGCCAATGATAACTTTTTTATAGTTCACTTTGTGTTTTATCTAGAACTAGCTGATACCCGTTGCGTTGCTGCCGCAGAAGAAACAGGTAATTCTAGAAATATCGATTGAAATTTGAAAGATTTATTTCGTTTCTTTGGCAATTGGTAATAGAAGGAATGCTTTGTATTTTTCTTTCTGATGATAAATGCATTTATGAAAATTGAATAACTCGTATAATGTGTATACTCGTATGTAAAAGTTTAAATGTTATTTATTTTATTTTGGGGACTTTATTTTTCAAGTGCTTCATGGTAGGTATTTGTAATATGTTTTTTGTTTATCCGTCTTTGGCATAAGCAAATAAATTTCTTGGCTGTCCGACTCGTAAATTTAATATGGGGACTTCTATTACCCTTGAAAAAGACACCCAGGGACATATAATTTTTTTTTAAATGTGTGTGGCAGGTCCGACGCATGAATGGAATTTACTCTTAGATGAAAAAAAGGTGCGTCTCAAAGTTGGATTTCAAATATAAGCTCTATATTCGAAAACAGGTCACCCAAAACCCTTTAAACGATACCAATCTCTTTATTTTATGAAAAGATGTGCGTCCGCCATCTTGGATTAAAAAATAAACGCTTAATTCAAAATCAGGACGCCCGTATCGTCTAACAACGATACCCATCTTCATTTTTTTTTTTAAATGTGTGTCCGCCATCTTGGATTTCAAAATAAACTCTAAATTTGAAATCAGGACGCCCATACGCCCTAAAAAACGATACCCATCTTCATTTTATGAAAAAAATGTGCGTCCGCCATCTTGGATATCAAAAAATAAACTTTAAATTTGAAATCAGTACGCGAATACGCCCTAAAAACGATGCAAACCTTCATTTTATGAAAAAAATGTGTGTCCGCCATCTGAATTTCCGAATAAACTCTTAATTCAAAAATCAGGACGCCCATACGCCCTAAAAACGATACCCATCTTCATTTTATGAAAAAAAGGTGCGTCCGCCATCTTGGATATCAAAATAAACTTTAGATTTGAAATCAGGACGCCCATACGCGCTAAAAACGATGCTCATCTTCATTTTATGAAAAAAAAGGTGGGTCCGCCATCTTGGATTTCAAAATAACCTCTAAATTCGAAATCAGAGCCCCCAAGAACCATTAAAACGATACCCATCTTCACTTTGTGAAAAAAAGGGACGACCGCCATCTTGGAATAAAAAATAAACGCTAGATTCGAAATCAGGGCCCCCCAAAACCATTAAAACAATACCCATCTTCATTTTCTGAAAAAAAAGGACGACCGCCATCTTGGATTTAAAAATAAACGCTAGATTCGAAATAAGGGCCCCTAAAAACCTTAAAACGATACCCAACATCCTTGTATGAAAAAAAGTTGCGTCCGCCATCTTGGATTTAAAAATAAAAAGCTAAATTCTAAATCAGGACCCTTAAAAACCCTTAAAACGATACACAACTTTATTTTATGAAAAAAAGTTTCGTCCGCAATCTTGGATTTAAAAATAAACGCTAAATTCGAAATAAGCACCCTTAAAAACCCTTAAAACGATACCCAACTTTATTTTATGAAAAAAAGTTTCGTCCGCCATCTTGGATAAAAAAATAAACGCTAAATTCGAAATCAGCACCTTTAAAAAACCCTTAAAACGATAAACTACTTTATTTTATGAAAAAAAGGTACGCCCGCCATTTTGGAATTTAAAAATCCACATGCTGTGCATGGGAAGCAATTCTGTAATGGGAAGTAATGGTGATAATTATTTAATTTAAAAAAAAAAGAAAACTCATTCGGCATTATACAAATATAATATATATATTTTTCGGGAATTGTGCGAGTCCATATGATCCATATGTTCCCATTTGGTAGCCCATTTTACTACCGTGTATGAGGTCGCCGGTTCGATTCCCGTAGAGGGTCAAGATGAAATATGATTTATTTACATGTTATTTTTTACATTAATATTTCATGTGCGATACCTTGGACTGGGACTGAAGCGTAAGACTGATCATCCTACTTTCATGTAATAAAATGATCAAGAGACACTGCACTTGGTGTACCAATGCAGTGCCCTATGCACCATTGGGTGCGGATAAGGGAGAGTAGTAGTAGCAAATGCTCCAAATTTCAAACAAAGATTCTTGTAGCTCGAAGGAGAAATAAAAACTTCTAGGTAGACTACCTACATATAATATAAACTCCAAACGAATTATAAGGTAGGTACTTTTTATTACGAATTCACTGTCTGTTAATTATTTTATTCCATAGCCATAAAAATTATAACAGATTAAACTTAAAATATTATATAGTAAAAAATTATGTTTTTAAAACGTTATAACTTTTTTATTTTCCCAGCTAGAAACGATTTTTAGGTGTCTTTGAACTTGGCAAAACTTGAAAAAACAGAGCTCTGCAGAGTTATTCTCGATCAGGAGAAGCCTTGTCAAACGATTTTTTTTCTCATAGAGAAAAACTGACGATGAAACTAACACAGAAATCTTGAACAAAAAAACATTTTTCGAGGTAAAAAATGCACTCGATAGCTCAAAACCAATTCACGGCACTTATTTATTTGTGAAAAAAGTCCGAATCAGGGTGTAAATAAATTTAAAAAATGTAATTGAAAGTTCGAGGTGTATAAAAATAAATTGTATACGTGATGAAAACGACATTAGCGCCTTTTGCTGTACGGCATTATTTGACGACATTTTTTTAAGCTTTATGTACTTAGCTATGCAGTACTATCGGTTACATGGCGTATCTAGAATTCACCCGGAACTGTCACTAAATTATATCAAATACACAAATACAAAAATTATAAAATGGATGTTATAATGCAGGAACCTTCCCAGGAGTGAATAAAACAACCCTCTAGAACAACTTATTGCAATCGGATAAGCGGTTTATGAATCTATAGAGGACATACATACATACATACATACAAACTTACATTCATTTTTATATATATGGATAGATGTAGTAAATATTAAAAGAAAATGATCATTTTAAGAACCGGGTTGTGGTCTAGTGGTAGATTCAAAGACTCCGGATTAGAATCTGTAGATTCGAATCCCATTCGTTCCCTGCTTTCTGACACAGTTATTTCCGACTATTTGATAGCAGCCCCAAAATTGAAATGTTTGAGTGTATCATAAGAACTCAAATGTTTGTTTTTTTTTTCAAAAAGAATTTCCGTAATATAGGTCTTCCGTCTTGGGTCATCACCGGAATCACTAATGTTAAAATTAATTTGTTAAAAATCATAAAATATTGCTTTTAATCAAGTTCATCAAATTCAAAGGAATCGTAGTGGTGTGGTTCCATGAACTGATATTTAATACATCTACTGGAATACTCGTATATGTATATATATATATACATGTTTATTTATATCACCAATATAGTCGCCATTTACTATATTATTTTTCATTACGGCTTTTTAGAGAATTATACGCTAGTATTGTAAACCTATATTTCGTTGAAATATCAGATTTTTTCTTGAAAACAATAGTCACAAGTGAATAACCTAGGTTTCTTAATTTTATATTATATAAAACAAGAGGTTTTTATGTATGTTTTCACTAATCGTCCAAAAGGATAGACCTGTACAATAACCTATGCTGTGACCGGATATAATATTTCAGAACAGTGCTGTCTATAGAACAAGTTAATAAATATTATGCACGGAGGTGGCGAAGTATATTAGGTAAGTAGGTATCTTCATGTAATAAAATAATCAAGATACACTATGATACCCTATGCACCATTGGGTACGGGTAAGGGCAAGTAGTAATAGTAGTATAGGTACGGTATTCAATAAACAGCCTACGGTAAAAATCTCAACTTTCATTGTGGCCATTTCACTATAAAAGTCTATTGTACTTTGTCCTAGACTTCGTAAGATGGAAAAGCACAATAAACTATAAGGACAGATTTCATCCCCATTGTTGTAGTACATAGAAACTCCCTACCCTTGGTACTTTTTATGCTCTTCCTAAAAACGTTCGTTTCTCTTCACCATGGCTTGATCCGGTGCAATGATGGCGTCTTGTTTTCAATTTCATGGGATTTATCTACCCCCTTTTTCAACTTTCAACCTCCTTCAATCCTTGAATGGTTCTGTCCTTGCTGAGGAACCAATAATAGAGAAAGTGCCACCACCTCTTAAAAATCTACAGCCTATTCAGAAGGGGGTCTCAAATTCCGTAATCGTGAAAGATTTTTACGACGTCTTCCCATTTGAGCAATTTCTAATTTAAAATTCTGCTTTTATCGCATCCAAAAATAAAAAAAATAAAACTCTCAGGTATTGTATGTACGAATTGGGTTATTCTAGGACAGGCTTTTTCTGATTCTCTGTATTATTCTACCTAACAAAAGAATTGAGTTCATAATAAAAATGTCAATAACCTGATATACATTAAAAATAAAAATAAATTGTAGAAAAACAACTTTTTTTGTATTATATCCTAGAGGTTGTTTTATTTTAAAGTTTTTTTATAGAATACAAAACCTCGCATATTTTTGTACAGGGTTGTAAAAGGTTATATAAAAGCAACGGGTGTTTTCGTAATATGATTTTAATAAATGTTTAGTGAAAAAAATTCTCAATAACTTAAATATGAAATACTATCACTTCCCTAATGGTGCGAAGGGCACTGCATTGGTTTTACTTCAATATTTATTTGTATTAAGAAATGTAAGTTTCAGAATTTTCCCAAGGAACTCAACAGTGCGGTATCTACTCGTGTAAACATTTTCCTTACTCTCTCATAAATACACTCTTAAACACTTTTGAACTTAAAAAAACATTACTATCATTTGGTTCTCCTTACTACTTACTGAAAAAGTACTGAAAAAATATTTCAGATCCATATAATTTTTTTATGTTTATACTCTCTGCTCTGGTCCAATAAGATTAGACAGTGAAGTTAAAAAAATATCAATAAAATATTATTGATATCTCAGCATAGACATAGAAACTTTGGAAACGAATGTGGATTATCTAGGCGTTTACAGGGCTTATGACCTGTCATTGGTGGCCCATTAAGTGGCCACTTGATGTATTACAACATTCTCCATTTCGCCCAGCATCTGATAACCATAATACGATGTAGCCCTGAGTACCTAAAAATGAAAAAAAGAACCATTGAAAATGAACTGCTATTGTTCAATGTTCACCATGATTTTAACTTTGAGTAAAAATCATGAAATACCTTTTAATTTGTTTTTAATGTACTGTATTTTTGTATGATGTTTCGAAAGAAACTATATGTTCTCAAAATCTTTTGATTAATTTTGATAATGGTATTTTCTACTCAGAAATTGAGTTTTTACTCACTTTAAATTTCCCGAGCCGTTAAATTCAATATTTAAAGCGCCTTTGAGGTATATTTTTACGAAAACGGCGCTATATAAATTATCCATAATAATAATAATAATATCCTAAAATGTGTCAGGTGAATTCTATACGGCTAAAATGTATTACTACTTGTGTGAGGTGTAATAAGGAACATTTTTTCATGAAAAAATACAATTCACCAAAAATTTCGCTTACGTTGTTCTGCCGATTATGGCTCGTGCAGTAAAACACTAAACATTGTTTTCACACTTAGAGCTTAACCGTGTATGGCTGTGTAACTACAGTACTAATACTTTACGGTCTCTCAGACGCCCGCAGATCCGCTGCAGAGTTTGCGGTCCCACGGACATAACTCTTCCTTACGAGGTGCATGAGAGTCCACATTTGTCTGTCTCCCAGACCCTAGCCGCAGGGTCTGGGAGGCTGCAGGGATCATTTGTTACGAGACCCGCCCGCGTAATACTTAACTCAGGTGTTTTGGCTAAATTACCGACTAACTGATGCTGGGTAACGTAACCGATTACTCCCGGTATGTATGGTTACACCAAGTACCGGTATGGTGGTACTTGGTAACCGTTTTTAAGCGAAATTGTACATGATATGCAAGATGGCTGCTCTGAAAAGTTATTGTAATAAATAATTAAGTTTATATGAAGACTTTCTATGAATTAAGTTCTTCCAGTATTTGGAATTCGTCACTACACTTCCCTTGTGTGAGAGTGTCTTATTTATTTATACTTTTCCTTTTCACCGTTACTTTAAATTAAATTAAAATTATCTCGGTATTCAGTATTCATTACAAATATTTATATGATGTATAATGTAAGTAATTAACAGCTACCACTCCATTATCCTCACCCAATGGTGCATAGGGTACTGCATTGATACACTAAGTGCATTGAATCTTGATCATTAGTCACATGAAGGCAAGATGATCAGACTTACATATGAAATATTTTTTATGTGAAAATTACATTCAAATAAATATTTCATATTGATCCTCATCGGGAATCGGACCCGCAACCTTATGTATGGCAGCCTAACGTTAATTTGTAATTTAAGAAGACATTGATATTAAAATACTTACGCATAGTAAAACATAATATGACTGACAATTCTAGCCTCTTGGCTCTTTTGAGCATAATTTTCCACTCTTCTCCGCCATTTTGTTTAGCTTTGTTGTACATTTCTCTGTTCCAATCCAACATGACCAGAATATCCTTACTATATAAACAATAAAGCACAGCTCTGAATGTCAAACCAATCCCTAGCAGCGTAGTTGTCAAACATTCAACTGATTTAGCTACGTGGGTCTTATTTTGTTTCACAAAATAAATTCTAGAAACCGAGTAGTAATTTACGAAGAGAAAAGACGAAAAACCGTACACAGGCCAATAAATGCATTTTAAATAGTTGTCTTCTAATATGTCAATTACTAGCCACTTCAACAGCTAATGAAATAATTGCATATCATCATCAAACGTAAAAATTTTAATTTTAAACAAGACAAATGCTTGGAGAATTTTTTCTCATGTACTTTTATATATTTTCACAACGTTTCTTTCACTTTGTGCTTACGTCAATCCTTCAGAAGTAGAATAAAGCAGTGAAAAATTATTAAAATCCGTGACGTATTATTTATGATTTTTTCTAAATTAAAGACCACGATAAATCGTTTACTAAAGTAGTAATTTCAAAGAATGGTTCGCATATTAAATCAATCATTGCAGCATAACATGTTAGAGTAAAAACACTTATTATTGCATGGAAATTAATACTTGAGATTTCTTTGAACTAGTTTTTTATTGGATAATATTTCTTCCCGGCAAGCACAAGGTTGACGATAGTATAATTTGCTTTTTCATTAACATTTTAGGGGTGCTTTTATATACGAATTGAGTACCTAACCGCATGAAGTAATTTATGAATAACTGATTTGTTTTATTTTTTTATTCATTTCAGATACATTCAAATACAAGGTTTTTGTGCATTTGAAATCCATTAAGGTAATTTAAAATATAATCTTTATAAAAAAATTATTAATTCCATAGTTTAAAATTCACTGTCACTCAACCAAAAGATTATTCGCGTTGTCAGAATTTAAACAAAATGAAATAACTAGTGATGCAGCTGAAGCGCGATTTTGTCGATTATTATTTGACACAAAAAAGCTGTATGCTGCGAGAATTTAAGAGATGAATTAGGCGGAGAAAGAGGCCGAACGAAAGACTCAGCCCCCAAGCGATACCAGGTGACCTAAACCCGTCAATTCAGTATAAAAATTGCCCTTACCTTGGTCTTATGGAGACTGGAAAAGGAGTAGATCTTCTGGGCTTCACTTCACCAAAATAATGTCAAAAAAACACAAAACAGATCACAACGACTTCACTAACGACACGATTAAACAATGGTTGCGGTGTTTAAATAGTTCAGGGATGATTTTATGTTAATTGAATGAGAAAAATGCGCGATCGAAATATGCATGCGGGTTTTTGTAGCGGATGCGGTATTGTCACAACTTTTAGACAACCCGCGAAGTGCCATAGATAATTGGTTTTGCGGATAGAGGATGGTATAGAAGGAATATAGGAGTAGGAACCAAAGATTTACTGGGGCAACTTGTTCCAAGAATGACTAGCACAAATCATCACTAAATTCTTGGGGCAAGTTGTTTGATCAGAAGTAAAAGTTACGTCTTACTTTAGTGAAATACAACCATGGGTTGTTTGACATCGGTTTTTACTCAAGTTAAAAATTCTGTGGTTAATCGCGTTCCAAAACTAATAATTAAAATTTCTATGGAATGAGACCAATTTCATCGTTTTTTCTATGACACAAACTTCACATTGATAGGTTGTGCGTAGCGTCTCGAGCGATCAGCTGTTAGATGGCCGCCATTTTTTAAACTTATACTTTTACTTATACCCTCCAATATTGGCGGCTTATTTTTCCAACCTATACATTTTGACCACTGGCTAGGAGAACTCACGATCAAACAACTCGCTTTTCAGTATTATTGCAAAACTTTTACTTTTACTCCAGATTTTAACTTATATCACTGATCAAACAACCGGCCCTTGTGGAATATAACCTTTATAGCGTAGTGCGTAGTATACCTTATTTTGTCTATGTCAACAAAACGTTTTAAGACATCTACATCACACGTTTCGTGTATAGGCCTAAGTGCTGGAGTCTTTAGACGGTGGAATTTAATAATAAGTGGTGTTATGAAAACCCTAGGAAGCGTATATTTTTTGAAAATTTGTATGGGAACGACCCTTCCAGAGAATTCTTGTTCGAAGTAACAAATTATCAAGATTCATGCCACTTTGAGATCTTTGAGTACCAATGGGAGCGGATAAGGAAAGTAGTAGTACTAGTCTTTTTTTTTATAAATGATTTATATATATTGTCTGTTTCACATAGTGATATAAATACACAACCTTTTTTCTCTTTACAAATACCTGGCAGAAGAAATCACAATCTAAAACAAAAATCATTTGGAATAAATGTATGACAATATTATTATTCTTCTTCTGAAGGGTCTGTATGATTCTCGTTCGATGCTGCCTCTTGGGATGTTGACTCCCAACTGTCTCTCCATCTTTTTGCAGGTCGTCCAGGAAGTCGGCGCGGCCAGGTGGGGCAGAGATGCATCACGGATTTGACTATTCTACAGTCGACCATTCTCTCTACGCGTGCATGCCAGTTTCTTCTTCTTTCTCTTCCCCACCTGACAACATCCTGGACTTTGCAAGTTGCAAATTCGAATTTGGGCGTTCTTATCCTATCCTTCAGAGTTTTCCCGGCGAGACATCTTAGGATTTTCATCTCCAAGACTCTCAGCATGGATTTGGTCTTACGTGTGTACGCCCTTGTTTTAATTACATATTTATGTCATTATGGGGCGAACACGTGTTTTGTAAATTTTCACCTTACTATCTGCTCTCATGTATTGATATTATTATTATTTTAACCTCCTAAAGAAGCTAAGATGCAGAAGGGATCAACTTCAAATTCTATTTTTGTATTTTGAGTCTCGCATCTTATAGCCCACGTCGAAACTGCTTATCACAGAACGTTTAACATTTGACGACATTTTTCGAGTTTTTTTCTCACTGGTGATATCGGTTGAGAAAATTTGCTTAGCATTTGGCTATCTTTGGCAATTTTTTCAAAAGATGTGAGAAAAAAATGTCGAAAATTTTTTAATTTTTTCAAATTATTTAAAAAAGAAATCCATGCAATTTTATGATATTTGCACATATTTTAATTTTCAAATACTATTTTCAATAAAGCCTAAGCGGCTTGTGCTTGAAAATAGGAATCGGGTCGTGTCGAAGTGGGGATTCGAACCGACGATCTCTGGACTCAGAGACCGCGACGCTACCCGCTGGGCCACCACCCGTTCAAATGTCGTAAAATAAGAAACGTTCTGTGATAATTCACATTATTATATTTCATCATGATCATCATCATTTCAGCCCGTTGACGTCCACTGCTGGACATAGGCCTCTCCCTGCCGTCTCATTCCTCCCAATCCTGCGCCGCGCGCCGCCCCCATCCACTGTCTTCCAGCAGACTTCCTGATGTCATCCACCCATCGGTGGACGTCCTTGAGGCCTCTGGTTTCTCGGTCTCCATACCAGAACGCGTTTCGTCCATCTGTCATTTTTGCTATGTGACCGGCCCATTTCCTCTTCAACCAAGCAGTTAAATTAAATTAAAGCTACTTACCGTGGCGAAAAAAACAACTCGCGATACTATACGGGGCTTCTTTCAATCTTCTCATCATAATATTCCAACTATCTTCACTGCCGCGTTTTGCAGTCTCGACAAACGATCTAGCTGTGTCTAACATATCCATCATATCACTATGATAATAGTTGATAATGAACAATTTTTCAATGAGTAAAATAGCCACCAGAGCAGTGGTGAGAATTTCTGTAGTCTTCGCCATGTCATCGAGGTTGTTTTTGATAAATATCCCAGCCGATATGTTGTAGTAACTTCCGATGAAAAGCACGACGATTGAACGTAAAGGAAATCGAGTCGATATTATTCTAGAACGAATGTTAGCTCCAACAATTTTCAGGATCAAATCGTACAACTGCATGTGATCATCAAAAGTCAAATTTTCGACATCGAAAAGATTTAAAACTTGTCGAAACTTATCTCTTTTTGTGACGATTGTGTATTTTCTTTTGGAATCTGCTGACATTTTGCTTTTAAATTTCGATTCCTTATCTTTCAAAATTGCTTTGTAAAGGTACTACTTTTAGATTTATTCGTAGAGAAATGACAAATGAAACAGACTTTCATAAAATATATTCTTTGAAATTTCGGCCTAATTAAAGGCCACTTCAAATTTGCTCCATTATTTTCTAACATGTATTTTAATACACTTACTCGCACACATTTTCTATTAAATTATCTTGAATAATAAACTTTTTATACATGAAAAGAAATGAAGGACGTTTTATTAAATAACGGTCTTAAAAGATTTCTAATGTTATTTATTTATTTTATTTTTATTTTCATTTATAAGGTAATTCGACGTTATTTAGGTTGGGGTTAGGATAAACGTTGATATTTCCAAAATTGTAATTTAATAGGCTACATTGCGAAAAGTTTTACAAAACGAATCCTTTCTTTTTCATCATATTTTATTTAAATGTAGAGAATCCTGTTTAAAAATGATTTTCAAATATTCTCACAAATTGTTGCACACATACTAGGTTTAATTTGTAAAATTTATATCCATTACCTGTTAAAAGCAGTTTAATTCCGTAAATTCCTGAAATTCAAGTCGCTAAAGGTTCGCCTAACGTTTTATTTCATAAATTAACAATTAAAGGCCTCCGTCCTCCACTAATTGGAGGCGTCATGGCGTTATCGAGCCTTTTTTTCAAATCGACGGTTAAATTATTTAATTTCCCTCCATTTTCCTTGTTAGGGAAAACAGTAAACCTCTCGTAAATTTCCACGCTGCAATTTGATAATTAAAGCTCTAGAGCCATTATATGGGACTTTAAAAGGGTTTAGTTCATCTCGTTGTACAGGGATGCGATTAAAAAAATATTAGAATAATTTATTGTATTACCGTTTTTAATCTATGTTTACGGTTTGTAATTGCACTACTACTATTTCTCAATCTACACCCAATGAAATCGTGATACATTTTTACACGAAAACAAGATGATCAGTTTATATTTTATTTTTTGTTTAGATTATCTACTGACATTTCTTGGTGGAATTGCATTTTAATAAATCAAACACCTTTTTAGTTAGACCACTTATATAGTTTATTCCAGTAACCTAGTTTCGCTATCGCTAGCATCGTCAGACTGGTAAGAGGCTTTACAAATTAGCATGGTATATACAAATGTTAAATATTTTATGTTGACCTTGTCTGGAATAGAATCAGTGAATTAGGTCATGAACATGATAGCCCAACAGATAAAAATATTTGTTCGAAAGACGGTTCGGCTATGTAGAGCAAATGGATGATGAAAGAACTATGGTGCCTGGTGATGATGTAGAAGTCGAGAAAGGCCGAGAAAGACATGACATGATCAAGTACGACAAGTGCTTAAAGTGGGGAAAAGTGAGAAATCGGAATAATCGACGTGCGTGCATGAAAAGATGTAGGAAAGAATGCTAGAATTGGTGTGGCGTTCTATCCTCTCTGCCTACCCCTTAAGGGAAATGGCGTGATAGTTAGTTAGTTAGTTAACTTATTTAAAATGTATCTTTATTATTTCCATTTGATATGCATTCATAACATTTACTTTACAAGTAACCTCTCATTGGCTGGTTTGCAAGGGCTTATGACCTGTATTTACGAGTCATCTGCACTAAAAATTGTAATACGTAACCAATATACAATTTCCAAAAGATAGTTGGCGAGGATATCCGATAGTAAGCGGTATGGTAAATGTTGTTATTCGTCTAGTGGCAACAGAACACGCTAAAGACAGGTCACAAATTGTAGAAGAATATACACATTCCCTAGCTTAAAAAAAACTTCTTCATCTCAGTCTAGCTTTCGTAACATCTTCCTACTTCTCCTTTGTCCCTTCTTCCCATCCTCTAATTATTTTAGGCACTGTGTATATAATAATATATTTATTATTGTTACCATTCAAAACCCGTTATTGGTCATGTAAAGTAATGTTATATCTAATATTGTATTCTGAAAACACTGTGTTAATTTTGTAAATAAATAAAATAAAATTAAAATAAAACTTGGTAGAACAAATGTTTCTCAATACTCAATTATGAAGGGTTGGTGTATATAACATATTGATTCATAGCAATAAGCCCGCCCTTATACACTTATTAATTATGTATTTTCTTTTAACCCAATAAAAAAGTTGGTATTAAAAAATACATACTTCTCCAATAATTTTATTCTAGTCACTGTTTCACAATTCATTATGAAAACATAAATCTCACATAATATGTTAATTTATTGTAATCTTTAGATTCAAAGAAACCAACTTTTATACTCCAGAATTTGGATTTGAATTTTAATGTAAAGCATCCATGTTTGTTGTTCACTATAGAGGCTTAAGTTTATATTGTTATTCAGAATACTGCTGTAAGTTTATTTATGTAACAGCTTTTACGAAATAGATGCTAAAAATGAGGAGTACCAAAATTAGAAAAATGGTGTTTTGTTCGTAATGGAGTTCTGGTACAAACCCTTTTGTATGGTAGTGAAGCGTGGTGTTGGAAAAAGAAGGATGAAAGTAAACTGAATGCTGTTGAAATGCGATCTATGTGTGGTAAGACTATGTATGATAGGTGTACAAATGTCGAAATTAGAGCAGAGAGTGCAAGGCTGAGATAAGCATTATCGACAAAATTAAGAAAGGTCTTTTACGATGGTCTTTTTCGTAGAGCGAATGATGATGAAAGAGATGATGAAAGAAAAAAAAAATATGATGATGCGACTGTACCTGGATGTAGAAATTGAGGAAGGCCGAGAAAGACATGGCATGATCAAGTAAAATACGTGCTTGAAAGTGGGCATGTAAGAAGTCGGAATAATCGACGTGCGTGCATGAGAAGTATGAATGTGGCGGAAGCAAGAGAAGTGTGCCGGGACAGAGTGTTGTGTGGCGTTCTATCCTCTCTGCCTACCCCTTCGGGGAAATGGCGTGATGGTTAGTTAGTTAGTGTTTTGTTTTATGCTAATGCATGTAACTAAGCTAGTAGGGGACACAAAATGATGACATAAACAGAGTTTTTCTTTTTTCACTGCTAAGAAAACAAAAACGGAATAGCTCTTTCTCTAGACTCTTATATTTATTTATTTATTTTATTGTTTTTACGCCCATAGGGCTTTTAAACATAGACATTTTTAAATGATTACACTGTAGGTAGCTATTCATTACCGCCAGAGATGGCATCCAGACACTGTTCCCTAAAATGCACTAGTTTTGTGTTAAAAACGTCAATATTGTTAGTATACTTGTTAGCCAGTGCGTGCATTCTTCGTATCGTTGAGTTAGCACTGTAATTGGTCAATGATTGGCTACGGTAAAATAGTGCATTACTACGGGTAACTTGACCAGGCACTCGTATACTAATTAAAATTTGTTAGTTTACAACAATCAAACATAGATTTTAATACTTTAAACAGAAGGAGCAAGTCATTTAATATTCTTCTATTTTCTAATGTTTGTATACTTATTCAAAAATATTTAAAAGTTATAATTATATGGGAATATTTACAATTGGAAATATGCACTTATAAATATATTAGCGTAATTTTTTTTTTTTTAAATACCTCATCAGGCTAGTGACTGCCCAATTACAGAGAAGAACACACGTCACAAACAACCCAGGCTTGAGAAATAAGCACTTTTTGATTTTTTTATTTCTCACCGGAATCGAACCACGATTGCCCTACCATAGCAAATCGTGAGTCCAGCGTATCTCTAGCCATTACGATTACGGAGGCCGCCGTGATTTTTTGTTTTATTTAATGTGCATGTCTCAGAAAATTGAGTAACAAGCCTATTATTTTATTTGAATGCAGAAAAATACAATTAAAAAAACACATAACAAGCCTCAGTGCAACCCTGTTCTTAAATCGGTTATTCAATAAATTTAAAAAAACAATTAAAAAAATGAGGCACTTTTACATTTAATTTAACATATTAATCTGTCGTTCGTCCACCGATAAGTGTTAGAAGTCTATACAATAATTTTAAGCTTTGTGGCTACCAAAAATCCGTAATGTCGTTTTAAAAAACGTCAGAATTCTAACGTTATTGATTATAAAGCCTAGATTTAAAATCTGATTCGTTAATCCTTGACCATAATCCTTGTAATATTTTTTTAATACGTTAGATATTTTACTGCATGACAGAAAATTTTGACTTTCTTAAGCCTATTAGTTCAGTCGGCTTTTAATCAGTATGAAGATGTATTCTGCGCATACTACAACGATCCGGTATCGGCCGATTGCTAAGTTTAATAGGCCTTGCGATTGCCTTTAAACTATCCTATCGATAAACTATCGGCCGATAGCTTAATAAGTATGGCGCTCTTCCACACGCGCGCACACACTTGCCGATCGTTTAATCGGGCGATAGCTTTCTCCTTCGTAGATTATTGCAGCAATAATAACTTTTCTTGACAATATTGTTCCAATATTCATTGCGACCGCTCTCTTCAAAAGTCGTTTATTTACTGGAAAATCATTCGAGAGCAGTCTAACCGACTGTTCTCTAGTCTGCGCACTCATCACCAACCCGACGTTTTGTTGATTCAGTGTGCGCGCTAGCAGCCCAACCCGACTAAACTATCGCCCGATAGAAAGTCTCTAGTCTGCGGGGTACCTAATAAATTAATAATAGTAAATAGATATTTCATGGGTACTCCCTGCTGAGAACCCCCGCAGTACAAGAGAATACGCGACCACTATCTACGGACAATTATAGATATATATACAGTCGATGGCCGCGAAACTCCAGAGGGTGATTATTCATGTATTCTGAGAAAAAAATCTTAGTAAAGTAAATACAACCAAATTCGGTACAAGATCCCTAAAATTCATAGCATTTTCCGATTTAATTTGTTACCTGACATGTTTAAGATCCCTGTAATAACTATTACGATTGCTCTTTGAAAAAATTTATTTTAATATTTTGAATAAAATATCGGCCGATAGCTAATATAAGTTTGGCTGTTCTGTTCCACGCACGCACACTTGCCGATCGTTTTCATTGGCCGATAGCTCTATCCTTTTATTTTGTGATCTACAGATGTAATAACGTATTAGAATAAACAATATTGTTCCAATATTCACAACAACCGCTCTCTTGAAAAGTCGTTTATTAACTGGAAAATCATTCGAGAGCAGTTGGCCGACTGTTCTCTAGTCAGCGCACTCATCACCAACCCGACGTTTTGTTGATTTATTGAAATGTTAGCAGCCGAAAATTAAACATATCGCCGTGAAAAAAAACCGATCAAATTTTGAACTGGCTATCGCCCTGTTTAGAAAGTCTCTAGTCTGCGGGGTACCTAAAAGTTATAATAGTAGTGAATTAGTAAATAGATATTTCATGTTGTCTCCCTGCTGGAATCGAACCCGCGACCTCTTGTACGGTATTATCAAATACGCGACCACTATGCTTACGAGACAGTCATTATTTCATAGATGAACAATAATTATATATATGTTCTTGATAGCCTATTTCTTTTTCACACATAAATAGATTAACGATTGTTCCTGTTCTTGTCCTGACAAGCTATAGCTAGAAGTTTTCTGTGCCGAGTATGTAAATATGTATAGTTCAATAAAATAAGACTTTCCTTTTGTTGTGATTTATTTTTTTGCAACTCAATTACATATTTAATTTATTTAAATTTTACACATGCAAAAAATACCTAAACATTAAATATTACTACATTATAACTTAAAGGCAAAATGACTAATCTCCCGCTTCAGTACCAGCCCGAGGTATCTAAAATATTATGTGAAAATCCAGATTTCAATCAGGAGGATTGTGCATATTATTTAAAATGTATGAAGGTTGTATTAGAAGATATTTTATTTATGCTCTTTATCTTAGGCACATACGAAGGTAAAGTTGATTATTTTTCATTTGTTTTTGTCAAAACTGTATAGTACGAATATGTGGCACGTAGGACCTGCAAAATAAAACTTGTTTTTATCATTTCAAATTTATTTAATATCTTACAACCTAACTATCACGACATTTCCATCAAGGTGTTGGCAGAGTGGATAGAACGCCACACCACTCTGTCCTGCCTGTTTTGCTTCTTCCACATTCATAATTCTTATCATGCACGCACGTCGATTATTCCGAGTTTAACCTAAAGCACACTTTATACGAAACAGAAAACTGCACAGTTTCTTGTGCTTTTTTTAATACTTTATTTGCTAAAGGAGATAGATAAATTATTTTAAAAAACATTTGGCTGTCTGTAAAGTTGGTTTACGGACGATAATTTTACGTGATAACGTCATAAAAAAACATTGACAAAAAATAGCGTACTTTTATGAATTGAATTGAATTATCACTATTTTGTACAATACAAAGCAGGAGTTAATTGAAAATTACAATTTTTTCCATAAATTATAATTTTTTTGCACTTTCACTTTCACTTTGTAGCTTGTGTGCTGCTGCTGTCTCCCTTCTACTCGGACGCATCGGCCGATGGAGTGGAAGAGAGATAGATGCGTCACAAACCGAACGCTTAGGCCGATCGTGCATCTCTATCACTTGTTCCGCGTTCTCGCTTGCACACTCGGCTCAGGCGGAACGCGACAATGAGTCATGCTTTTTCGTGTGTGCAGCCGGCGTTTATCATTTTATTAGACGTTATCACGTGAAAAATAAGACGATACAAAC
The DNA here is from genome assembly GCA_022494985.1 of Micrasema minimum. Taxonomy (NCBI): domain Eukaryota; kingdom Metazoa; phylum Arthropoda; class Insecta; order Trichoptera; family Brachycentridae; genus Micrasema; species Micrasema minimum. Next base: position 208,040 of record JAGVSP010000428.1, on the reverse strand, counting down.
ACGCATCTGTGTGTGAAAAAAATATTGATTTAGAGCCAAATTTTGAGATTGTATGAACGTAAAACATAAAAGTAATTTAATTTCACATAAACCTTACCGAAGTGAAGCATTCAAGAGTCATGGAGGTGAAAACTGCAGACATATAGATTGGTTTCTGTGCCCTCATCATCATCAGGCGAAATGTTTTTTCTAGTACTTACAGATACTTTGTACCACGGACATTCATATACAGCGTTTGAAATTGAAAGGCTCTAAAAAAAATGTTTTTCTAATCATTTGAAATAAAGGTGATGATTCTCCGATGTAAAATGTAAAAAGATTTATACCTAGCTTCTTTTAGTTCAGTGTCGCAATACGGTGTTTATTTGTGAAGGTATTAAAAAAACTTAACACTAAATATAATATTGTACATAATTAAAATAAAATAAAGTTTTCAATAGTATAAACATACGTATTAAAATAAAATGTTACAAGCTAAATATTTCTAGCATAATGCACTAAATACAAATGTATTGTCATTGGCTGGGTCACTTGATGTACTACAACATCATCTTAACAATCTTCTCAACAGATGACACCAGCATAGAAAATTTCGGTAATGCGGAACGACGAAGACGAGTTTAATATATAGCAGTTCCAAAAATTTGAAATATAAGGTTATCAGATGATGGGCGGAAATGGGAAGCGTAGTCCATCAAGTGGCCACTTAACCCAGCCAATGACAGGTCATAAGCCCTGTAAACGCCTAGATAACCCACATTCGTTTCCAGAGTTTCTCTGTCTCTGTTGGGATATCAATAATACCTGATATCAGCCCAGCGTGGGTATAATCCAGTAATTTGTCTACAAGTATTTGTTTACATTCAAAATGTTGTTAAACGAATGTATCTGTTCTAGTGCTAATAGCTAGTACGTAGCTTGTGCAGATGATCACAAAAAACTAAATAAAAAATGTACATGTATAAATAAAAAAAAAACCATTTTAATTTATCTATTGATTTTTGTTTTTTAAATACTCAAATAGGCTATGTTTTCTTTGAGTTGGGGTGCTATGCTGAAATCATTGATTAGATTTTTATAACTAACTAAAATTGGGAATTAAAGTACCTTGTGAAATATGAGGTCTCCGTACCAACAGAAAACAAATATTTGGAATACACAAGCGGCCATATATAGATAAAAGGCAAATACGATGTCCTTACTCTGAAAACATAAAAAATTATCAAATTATAAAAAATTTTGATGTAAATTTTCACAAAAGGCTCATTTTATATGCGCCGTGCGTTCACGTAATATGCAGAACAATCATCATCAAAAAAAATTTTAAACTTAAACTTACAAGTTAGTTGGAGAAAGCACTATAATGCGTGTCTTGACGATAATTTTACAGACGAGGTTTTTTAGCTCTCAGCGGTGCGATTCTCTAAGGTTTTAGACACTTCTGCGCATACGAATTCAGTACAAAATCGTATGCGCAGTAGTTTAAAAACACTTACAGAATCGAAGCGCAGGTGCAAAAATATTGAAAACTAAGGTTTCGGTGTGTTGAACAGAATTTGAGGTTTGCACATATTTCATTATAACCGCTCACTTACTGTTTCAATGCATATAATTTAAATTGTTTTTCAACGAAAACTAAAACCCACATCAAACTTAACAAATTATTTGATGTAGTGTGTATTTTAATTTTTTTATCATAGTCATTGTTATTAAACCTTAATTTTTAAAACTTACCTCTGTCACTTGATACAGCGAAACACATCCCACCAAAGTACTAAATAATATCTGATGTAATCTATCAACTTTGTACACCTGATTCATTAAATCTGAAAATCTAAACATTCAAAATTTAACGATTAAATAAATAACTACCAATAAATTATTTAATAATAACCTTACACCAAACCGACCAATAATTATTATTTCCAATGTTTAACTTCCTTTCCATAAATGCTATGTTTTTCGAGTGAATCCGTATTTCGTTTGCTAATGATATTTGTATGGGTCATATAAAATATATTTTTTATAAAAAAGTGCATTTCAAAAGTACTCACGCAAAAATCTCCTGATGTGTTTTAATACACCTTTTTAAGTATTCTAAGGTGTAGTGGTGGTCCAATAATTCAAGCCCGTCTAGACCTATGAAAAATAAAGTATAATTAAGTTCATTAATATTTTTTAAATTAGTTTGCTTTTTGTACATACAGTGCTGTACATTGGCGGGTTTATTGCCTAATTGGCATTTTCTTCCAACCGACCAATAAAAAAAAGTAGTGCGGGTATTTAACGTAAGCGCAATAACAGTAAGAAACACTTTACACATATTATATTATCACTCTCAATGTCTGCTTATGATAGAAGGGAGGTAAAAACAGGAATAGATAGAAAATGTTTTTTCAAAAAAAGTTTTTTTCCCTTATCAATTTATTGGGCATGATTTTTTTAAATATTAAATATAAGATTCTGAATATCAGTGGTAAAGCACGAAGATAACAAAAAAAACCAAATTGTCAATTTTTCTTACATTCTTCTAATGTTTTATTCCCTGGAGAATAAAATTTCCTTGTTTTCCCAATCCTTCCCAAAGTTCCGTTTAAAATCTCCAGCTGAGCGCAGAGAATAATCAGGAAATAAATATAAACTGATTCAAATCCAGTTATTATAAATACCACAAGGGTCATTGCAATGACATGAATCAGAAAATTTATTTGGAAATCGGGCGTATCACTAGTAGGCATTCCTATGAGAGTAGGAGCGAGAGGGAGTTCCCTTTCGTCGTATCTTAGCAGTGCGAAAAGGACAAAAGAGGCAGAAACGAGTGTCTGAAAAGAGAATACAAAATGATAACGACTTTTTGCTAAAAAAAATGCTTGGCAATTTTATCAATAGATGGCAGATACATAGATGATAATTTTTTCACAGCGAGAAACTACATTAAAATATTACACAAGTTTCAAAAAATTATTGACGGATATGGTTATCACGATTGTAGACGGAATACGGGATGTTGTGGATTGTATGTCCTGTAAACGTCTAACTAACTAACTAACTAACCATCACGCCATTTCCCCGAAGGGGTAGGCAGAGAGGATATAACGCCACACCACTCTGTCCTGGCGTACTTCTCCTTCTTCCTCCACATTCATACATCTTCTCATGCACGCACATTATTCCGACTTCTTACATGCCCACTTTCAAGCACTTGTTTTACCTGATCATGCCATGTCTTTCTCGGCTTTCCTCGACTTATACATCCAGGCACAGTCGCATCTTATATTTTTTTGGCCGTTCTTTCATCATCCATTCGCTGAATATGACCGAACCAACGTAAAAGCCCTTTCTTACTTTTGTCGATGATGCTTTTCTCAGCCTTGCATTCTGCTCTAATTTCAACATTAGTGCACCTATCATACATAGTTTTACCACACATTCGCCTGAGAGATCGCATTTCAACTGTATTCAATCTTCTTAAACGTTAACGTAAACGTCTAGATATCCATATTCCTTTCCAAAGCTTTTTGCAAGTCCGTCATTAGTAAATTGATCAACAAGGATTGGGACACACTCAAAATAATGTAATAGATAACGCGATAATACGATAGATCGCTTGTAAAAATTAAACCATTTTAGCTTGGACAATAATAAAAAAGAAAAGTATTATAATATAAGTTTTACTTACTGTGGAAACAAAAAACATACGCGTTACTATTCTGGCTTCTCTCAATTTTTTCGACATTATATTCCAATTTTCTTCATTACTTACTTTTGCGTGTTCCACAAAAGATCTTGCCATATCCAACAAATCTACGATTTTATTCCGATAAAAAAAAAATAATAAACAACATTTTTTCGATCATCAAAAATCCCAACAGAGTACTCGTCAAACATTCCGTTGTTTTTTCCATATCATCAAGGTTGTTTTTCACAAAAATTGCACCGGATATGCAGTAGTATATTCCAAATACAGTGGCAAATAACGAATGATATTTGAATGTTTTCGATGTTTTCCTATGGCGGATGTTAATTCCGATGACTTTTAAAAGATACATGTACAACTGCATGTGGTCGTCAAAGGTTAAATCTTCGATGTCGAAAAGGTTAAATATTTGAAGAAACTTTTGACTACGTTTGACTACGGTAAACTTTTTTTTTATATTCGACGACATTTTAGGGCCCAAAATGTGTATTTTTTAGTTCAATGGCACAGCAACTTTTACCAAAGTTCAGAAACAAAATGGCGTAGAGCTGCCTTTTATGAAATATGCTTTCTTCAATTTCAGAGATAATTAAAGGGTAGACAAATTCGTTTCGATATTTTGCAATGCACCAATTTACGTAAACGGTACTTTATTCCATTCCGAATAATTTATTGTGAATAATTTAAATTGTAAAATGTACATCTCTTTTTATCCCCAAAACTTCAAATTCTAAACGTAACATTATTTAGCATAGGTAATTTAGAAAATGATGATATTATTGTAATAATGAATTTACGCTTCGTATTATGTCAGAACTCCCAAGTCAGGTCCACGTCACGCAGCTCTGACGCAAACTGCCCACGTATTGATGGTTACCTACACGGTAGTTAAACTCTCGTTACCGTTTTTTGGACGTGCTAATTTTCAATTATTACTAGTCGTATTGTAAACTCAAGACGGGATCTGGACTTCTTCGGTGTAAGTCTATCAAGATTTAAGCTTAAAAATTCACTGAATTCCCGATCCTGTCTTGAGTGTGTTTACATTTTACTGTAATTTTTATTGTCTATTAGTTATGTCACTTTATTTACTGTTTTTTGTTATATTATGCTTATTTTTATAAGTGTTAAAATGGACTTGTCCGTCAGTAAAAATAAAAAAAAAGTCCTAATAAATGGCTATCGTATGGTAATTGGAACTCCTCAATACTTCTAATAGATGGACCATACAACCATACTGGAACTTGAGAGGCGAAAGATTTTACTAATTGGTAGGTTTTTTATCGTCCAGTTTTCAGCACCTAATTGCACTTGCCGAAAAATTCTGAAGGAAGCCATTAAAGCATTTTCCACAATTTGTCATGAAAAAAATCAATTTAAAAATATATTGCATATAAGTACACGACTTTACTAATTATCTATATATTTAAAAATCGAAAATCGAAACGAAATTTTCTCGTTTGATGATTTTATCCTAAATCCTCAATGTTGATAATTCATCGGAAGTAGGATAATTCTTTCATTTTGACATTTTGAATGTCCAAAATACTTGCACACAAATCTGGATTTTTTCCCTTGACGGGAGTAGGTAAATTGATTTTTTATATATATCTCTACTTCTCTACTGAGATACAAATTGATGGAAAATTATTATTATAAATTATGAACAGCTGTGTTGGCAACGGATTTTGTAGTAATTTTTTTTATAATTTCAATAGTGCACTACTAATAAAACACACTTTTTTGCAAAATTTAAATACGTATTATTAAAATAAACCATTATGTTTGTACAAAATCACCCGTTCTCCTTTTTTCGCTGCTCGCCGTTAAAAAATTTTTTTTTTGGTTTCTTGGCTAATTATGAATTAAAATTCGGGGATAATTAATTTTCAATAATGTTTTCCAAATATTTACCTTTTATGTTCTAACATTATCCCCGGAAGTGCATTTCATGTACTGTTGCAACCTTGCATTCTGCTCTAATTTCGACATTAGTACATTATACATAAAATACTTAATTTTTGAAAACTGGTAAAATGCTTTAATGGCCTTCTTTTTTCTTTTTTTCAACTAACGGTGGCAAACACAATCAAATTCAGAAAATAGGACGGTATAAAACCTACCCACTATTAAAATCTTTCACCTATCAACATTCAGTAAAATCCATCTTTTAGAAGTGTTGAGTAGTTCCTATTACTATTCGTTAGCCATCTATTATGACATGCAAAAATAATAATAATTGGTTATTAGCACGTCCAAATAACGATAACGAGAATTTAACTACCGTGTAGGTGGTTACCATCCTTTGTTCCTGGGACTCTATTCTCTGGAGAATATTTCGCGTCTAAAACACGACGCGATAAAAAAAAAACAGAATATCGATTTACTCGGTAACCATTTAACTACCGCAAACCGTGCGGGTGATTAAGTCACTCTTGTTGTTGAGAATCTATTATATGCAAAATATCTCGCTTTGGTCATGCCAAAAAAAAATCACAGAAAAATACACATTTTACTCGGTAGGTGTGGTAGTTACAGTTAATAGAGGCAATAGTTTATCTTTAATTATTGAGGTTCATTCAAGGATTTTTTTAGCAATATTGTAATGTATGACTCAATTTTTGTCAATATTTTTTTTTAAATTTTTAAACAAAATGTATCCCGTGAAGTCATGAACGCGAGATATTTATCGCGTGACGTCATATGTAAACACGAAATATTCTACATAGAATATAGGCTCTGCACTGCATAGTGTAATAACCCACCCTTACCAAGAAGTATTGAGTAGATCCAGTCACAATTCGTTAGCCATCCAGTTAAGGGTAGATTAGCGAGATTTTTTTTTATTGAAAAGCCTTAACATATTTAAAACCACTACTACTAATACTTTCCCTAATCCGCACCAAATGACGCATAGGGCACTGCATTGGAACACCAAATTCAGTGTTTCTTAATCATTGTACTACATGACGGTAAGATGATCAGTCTTACGCTTCAGTGCCAGCCCAGCAGTAATTTGTAATGCCAGTCCGCTTATGGTGTAGTGGTTAGCGCTTTGGGCTACTATCCAGGAAGTCACGGGTTTCCCGTGAGGGTGAACATTAAGTATTTATTTAAAATGAGATTATTCACATCAATATTTCAGTGAATCCTTGGACTGGCAGTGAAGCGTAAGACAGATGATCTTCATGTAATAAAATTATCTAAATACACTGCACTGGTGTAACTTGTATCTATGCCCAGCGGCAAAGTTCCCTTTGGTCCATACCAGATGTATCCCGCCGGATCCAAAACACAATATATACGAATAGTCAATTAAGAACAGAAAATTATAGAAAATCCACATGGTGAAATATAAACTTTGTACATCATAGGCAAGGTAAAAAACTTTTGGTTGTCTGTGAAGTCGGTTTACGGACGATAATTTTACGTGATAACATTATAAGAAAACATTGATAAAAATTGAATACTTTTATGAATAGAATTGAATTATTATTACTGAATTTTTATATATTTGTATAATACAAAGCAGAAGTTAATTGAAAATTAAAATTTTTTCCACAAATAAACTTTTTTTTTTGTTTTTCTTCTTGTGTGCTGCTGCTGTCTCCCTTCTACTCGGACGCATCGGCCGATGGAAGAGAGATAGATGCGTCACAAACCGAACGCTTAGGCTGATCGTGCCTCTCTATCGCTTGTTCCGCGCTCTCGCTTGCACACTCGGCTCAGGCGGAACGTGACAATGAGTCCTGCTTTTTCGTGTGTGCAGCTGGCGTTCATCGATTTATTAGAAGCTATCACGTCAAAAACAAAAGTCACTCCCATTTTTAAAAAAAATAAAAAAAGTGCCCTATGCACCATAAGGTGCGGCTAAGCGAATAAATAATTGGCTATTCGATTTGATTTGATTGACAGTCATTTCTAAAGCAGCTCTTTAACCCAAAATCTTTAAATATTTACATCCCTGTCCGCAATTGACAGGTGGAGCATCATTAACCCTAATTCATATTAAGCAACTTGGGGTTCAGAGCGAACCGACCACAAATCCGAATCACTAGATGTTCAAGCCTCAACCCTAGACTGCTATCGAGAGCTGTGATCGGTTAACCCACAAGAGATCACTTAATCACTGCCTCATTGTTCCCAACTCACCGCTGATGGATATATTATACCCCACACTACAAGTAAAGGTAGAAATTATTCAACACCAATAGGTCTTTGTCAAGAATTTGTTTTATTAGCTAATAAATTCAAATTTAAAATTGCTGTTGAAAGTAGATTGAATGCAGTTGAAATGCGATTTTTCAGGCGAATGTGTGAAAAAAACCATGTATGATAGGTGCCCTAATGTAGAAATTAGAGCAGAATTCAAGGCTGAAATAAGCATTATCGACAAACTTAAGAAAGGTCTCTTACGATGGTTCGGTCATGTGGAGCGAACGAATGATGAAAGAACGGCTAAAAGGATTTACGATGCGAGCGTGGCTGGTTGTAGAAGTCGATAGAGGCCGAGAAAGACATGGCACGCTCAAGTACTATAAGTACTTAAAAGTGGTCATGTGAAAAGTCGGAATAATCTATGTACTATGTACTTGCATGAGATGTATGAATGTGGAGATAGCAAAATAATTGTACCAGGACAGAATACCTCTCTCTCTGCCTACCACTTCGGGGAAATGACATGATGGTTAGTTAGTTTTGGCATTTTTTATTCCGGCATAAAAGGTAAAGTGAACATCTGAACCTGTACTTGACTTGGGAGGATGCACAGGAAGTGGCGACCGATCGCTTGGCCTGGAGGAAATTTGTGAAATCCATATGCTCCACATAGGGAGCGGGAGATGAACATTTGAACATCACGCAGTGTCTGTCTCTGTTATCTGTCCCTCTTTTTCTTACTAACACAATAGATTCACGCAAACGCGCCAATCTAGTACCATCCTAATAGAAAGGCGTTTTTGGATTGAGCGAATTTTGCTCATGAAAACTATTGATAGATATATTGATTTCAGAAATGTTTAGATTAATAATAACTAAAAAAAACTTTTAAATGAAGACAGTATCTAATATTTCTTTTTAGTGGTAAGACTAATCTTATTCTCAAGGATAGAATTTCCATAAAATAATGAGTAAGTTTTAACTTTACCATATTGTTATTCGAGTACCTACTTAGACGTAATACATAAATCGATTGTATTAAATTGCTACCCATGAAAACATTTATTTTCACTGTGATTTGAATAACTCCATAAATAATACACTGCTATCCTTTGATAATTTTTCACTACTTTCCTTTTACTTCTAATGTATAGACGTGGGTCATAATAAAAATAATAAGTTAAAAGTACTGTCATTTAAAAAAATGTCAAGCAGAAAAAAAACGTTCACTATACACAGTACGAAAGATAAATTCCATCAAGCATTTAATTTGTTAAAAATAGAAGATTTAACATTTGATGATAATATGCAATTGTTTCTTTGGCTGATGAAGTGGGTAGGGTTTGGCATATTAGAAGACAACTATTTTACATCTATTTATTGGCCAGTGTACGGTTTTTTAACTCTAGTTTTTATGAATTACTACCCTGTATCTGGATTCTTTTTCATTAAAACAAAAATAGAACGACGTGGCCAAATCAATTGAGTGTTTGACAACAACGCTCTTGGGTATGGGTTTATTATTCAAATTGTGGCTTTATTATTTTTATGATAAGGAAATCCTACTCATGTTAGATCGATCGAGAAAAATGTATAATGAAGCCAAACAAAATGGCGGAGAGGAGTGGAAAATTATGCTTAAAAGGGTCAAGGAGGCTAGAATTGTTAGCCATATTTTTTACTTTGCAACTGTAAGTATTATAATATTGTTATTTAAAATAGTATTGCTTATTTTATGCTATGGCGTTATAGCTATTACCGGACTTACGGCCTCAATTGCCAGTGAGATTACAATCAAAAGGGATTTTTTCAAGTATTAAGAGCATACTCCCCCACGTGACTCGTGGCCGCTTCCCATACAAACGTATTTTTCGATTTTCTCCTTGGAATCTAGCATTAGAGCAATGATTTTTTCATACATTTTAGATATCAACCAGATTCGTGTTCGCATTGTCTTATTTTTTGATACTTTATTTGTTAAAGGAGATATACACCGTTTCCCACGATGAGACCCAGCGAAAACTCCAGAGGGTGATTATTCATGATATTCTGAGAAAAAAATCTTAATAAAGTTTTTCAAAAAACTCAATTCTAATTTCTTAAAAAATTATTAAAATATGATGAATAAAAATTCACGCGTGTAATACCGTCCATTTTTGAACTGGCTAACACCACGTGACCTGCACCAATTTCAGATATGAAATTCGAATTTGAACACAAGGCAAGGCGTTCGGTGACCAAGCGGACCCCTACTCCTCCCCGCCCACCGCCACCCCGCCACCGCTAGCATTTCAAACAGAAGCCAGTATTTACATAGTCGCTTTTTATTAATAATACTTTTTTTTAATTAATTTATTAAAAATGCCCGGATCAAAAAAGATTTTTTTCTCAGAATACCATGAACAATCACCCTCCGGAGTTTCGCGGTCTCATCGTGGGACACGGTGTATAAAGTTTTAAAAAAATAAAACAATACAAACACGCATCTGGTCGGTATAGAAAATGTGTGAAAAATCACTGCTCTAATGTTAATTTCCCAGGAGAAAATCGAGGAACACGTTTGTATGGGAAAGCGGTCGTGTGTCACTTGGTGGAGTATGCTCTTAAGTGTGTTGAGTATTACGAAGAGTATGGTGAAGCTGCCTGACCTTGCATGGCTCGCCTGTCCGTCATGAAACAGTGGACATGAGACAGTCTCACTTCACATGGAACTGTGGTGCTCTGCAGCTGTGCGGCTGCAGGCACTGAGAGCGAGAACGTTCAGTGACCAAGACGCTCCATCTTATGGTGATGCTGCCCGACTCCACATGGCTCACCTGTGGACGGTCATCCTCCACCTTAAACTGTGCAGATCTGCAAGTTGCAGGCGAACCTGTCCCTGAACCCTGTCGGACACTTCCCAGAATAAGAATTATGAGTTTTCTTTTTTTTAAAGCTGTTGAAATAATACATCTTTTTTAGATACTTGTGACGTGTTCATTCATTTTTGGGGCAGTTCCTTTTTACGAGAGCAAAAAATTACCGTTAGGTCCCAATTTATTAGGAATCTCCTCTTCTACACTTTCTGGTTACCTGGTTAACTTTTTGCTGCACACTTGGGCCATGATAATAGTAGTTCATGTACTGACGGGATACGAAGGGTTTTTCATTCATTTTCTGCTTATATTGTGCGCTCGTATGGAGATACTATTACATAAGTTTAAACGATTTGGAAGTAAAGAAAATCCTAGTGAAAAACTCGAATTGAAAAACGAGGACAGTGAGTACTTTTTTTATTAATTTATTTGAAATTATCGTAAACAGTGGATATTTATTATATGTATTAACTATGTAACACTTAAAAAGAAACAAAGTCTTACAAAGTAACGTGACTTGTTGCTTGACTGATAAATAAAAATATGTTTTTAAAATATGGAAAATGTAAAATTCAGTTCCTTTGAATTATTACCAGTATTTGGCTTGAACAATAGGTATTTGGTATTACAGATTACCGACTTTATTACAGAACCTTTACTAACCAAGTAACTCAGTTATTTTTTAGAAAATAAATTGTAAATAGCCACTGATTTAAATTATTGAAACAACCTGGATAACTAAAAAAAACAGTAATTAATTCATTAATCATCAGTTTTTTTGTATAAATTCAAACAACTAACTAGTTTTCCAGTAAAATGATCCAAAATTTATTATTGTTTTTAGAAGATGAATCTTTGGAGTTCATAAACAAACAATACGTAACAAACTATCTTCAAGACTGTATTAAAAATGCATCAGAATATTTTCAGGTAACTTTACTAGAAAATAATATTAGGACGACACTTGTAACAACAAATAAATATTAGGACTACACTTGTAACAACAAATAAATATTAGGACTACACTTGTAACAACAAATAAATATTAGGACTACACTTGTAACAACAAATAAATATTAGGACTACACTTGTAACAACAAATAAATATTAGGACTACACTTGTAACAACAAACAAATATTAGGACGACACTTTGGTGAAGTGAAGGTGTGAGGATGTAATACCTCCTATAACTATTTTTTTTACCTGTACCTGTAATGTTGTAAAATCAATCAATTAATTAAAATTTCTTTTACAGTGTTATTTAAAGAACGTAATTAAAATATTTAATTTCAGTTTTGCCGCTTCACTTAACAATGTTTATCGATTCGACTGCCTGAATGAAATTGTATTTAGTACTTTAGTCGGGTGTGTATCATTATATCAAGTAACCGAGGTATAAAAATTATTTAAATTATTTTATTTTTAATCATTTACATTTGTATAAGTTAAAATACATAACTGGATGGGTATATTTCAGTTCCTTGGTTGATCCCGTGTTGAACTGAAATATTGTCCACCTAAGGGCCGGTTGTTTGATCAGTAGCTCAATCACAGATAACTATCGACGTAGTTAAAAACGTGCTAATCCCGTGCTAACGCTAACGATTTGAGCGATCACAATGACATATCGTTCAATACCGCGATTGCTGACCCGAACATTGACGATCTGAGCCGAGCAGAGCCGAACTACGCTTTATCACGGCCGTACGTCAAACGTCAAATCATCGCGCTTGTCGGATTTTTTATTATGTCGACTGCTTTTCTCAATATTTGGCTTGCCGAAAACCGGCTAAATTATAATAAAGATTGAATGAAGATTTGTGCGAATAAGATATATCTCGGGAAATGGCTCGCGACTAGTATGCGCTCGTTTAATAATCCCGATCGATAACTTTTAACGCGTGTTCCATTGTGATCGCGAAAACGTTAAACATCCATGGGTAAGAAATCGTTATCACGTCGCTTATTACCGAGTCGGTACTGATCTGTGATCGAGCAACAGAAGTAAAAGTTAAGTCTTACGTTTAGTTAAACCACCGTGGGGAACAGTAAAAGTATAAGTTACTTCAGAATGGGTTGTTTAACATCGGTTTTTACTCAAGTTAAAAGTTCTCTGGTTAATCGCGTTCCAAAACTGAACAATGAAAATTTCTATGGAATTACACAAATTTCATCGTTTTTTCTATGACACAAATATCACATTGATAGGTTGTGTTTAGCGTCTCGAGCGATCAGCTGTTAGATGGCCGCCATTTTTAAACTTATACTTTTACTTAAGCCGGAATTATATTAGAGCCACGCCGCGTGTCGCCACGCCGCGCCGTGCCACGGTGTCGTGTCGCCACGCGTGCTGACGAATGTCTCACTAGTTCTATCAGTTCGTCGGCGGACATTTTGCGCGCGCTCTGATGCGTCTACTCACTTGCTCGGACACGCGCGCAAATGCGACTGCCCTAGAGGTGGACTAATATATAACCTAACCGGTTAATTCACGACGTTATCAAACCCCACATTAATTATTAGTAGTTATAAACTGGTAAGCGTGGTTAACAATTAACGCCCTTCTATTTCATCTAACACTTAGGTAAAAACAGTAAGCAGAAAAGAGATGCAGCGTTTATTATCCTCCGTCCTGTTTAAACCTGAAAGAATAAACACGAAGAAAAAAGGATAAGACTAGCGTTACTATTAACGTTATTTAACGTATTAACTGCATGATTTTCACTATATTCATTATTATGCTTCTGTTTCACCTAACCCTCGGACTAAATAGTGAGTAAAAAAAAGGATGCACTATTTATTATCCTTCGTCTCGTTTTAACCTGTAAGAATAAACACGAAGAAAAAGGATCGATCTGCGTGGCGTCAGATCGGTCAGTGACACGCGGGACATATCTAATATAATGATTTTCTTATTAAATGTATGAAATCGATTCCAAACCCATGCGTTGCGACACGCGGCGTGGATCTAATATAATTCTGGCTTTATACCCTCCAATATCGGCGGGGTATTTTTTTAACCAGTGAGTATTCATTTTGACCACTGGTAACTCACGATCAAACAACTCATTTTTCAGTATTATTGCAAAACTTTTACTTTTCCTTTAAATTTTCAACTTATACCACTGATCAAATTCACAATAATATTTGAGACGCCATCGCACGGGTGTCATTTCTGCAACTTTTAAAAAAAGCATTTCAAAATATTTCCTTTATTTTATGAGTATAATTAAATGAGCACAAATTTTATTAATTTTAGCTTGACATAAACCAACAATTCAAAATAATTGATGGTATGAATCAGAAATGCTTAGAATTTTTTTTTTTTTTTAATAGACTTAGCATGATCAAGTACCTACTTAAAAATATGTAATGTCGGAATAATCGACGTGCGTTCATGACAGTATGAATGTGGAGGAATTAAGGAACTGAAGGAAGTGTGCTAGGACCGAGTGGTATGGCTTCTATCCTCTCTGCCTACCCCTTCGAAGAAATGTCGTGATGACTAGTTTATATATTCCTAAAATGATTTAGAGGTTTTATTCAACTGAAGATGAAAATCTATGTATGAGAAAATTGTGATGATAAAATAATAATCGAAACACACAACAGTGGCACATTCTCTATTCAGTGTCCTTAAAATGTATCGCTTTCATGACGTCAAACGGTAAATTATAAAGAGATTGTAAAGTTTTCTGACGTGAATTCTTCAAGATTTGTATACATGTCTGTATTAATCGGACTTGTTTTGTATTTTTGTAAATTTATAAATTACATTGTTTTTTAAATCACATGCATTATAATGTTTCAGAGTGAAGAAACAGTATATGCATTTTATTTGTATATTGTTTGCTGCGTGTCGCAAATTTTCGTTTTTTGCTGGTACGGAGATCTAATATTTGATAAGGTAATAATAATAACAATAGGGTTCTTCCCGATAGCATGAATATCCTTAAAAACGTCATAAATATTTCAAGTATATTTTTACAATTTCAACGATATAAAACACAATGATCAATAATTTGGTTTTCATTTATAATTTGATGTTTTAAAAACACGACATATCCGTCAACCGTGAAAGGCGTGAAATTCATTCCGTAGTGAGCGCCTATATTGCTGTGACGTCACACCGCATGCGCGCCAAATGGAGGATTTTGCGAGCGATTTGAAAAAGCGCTATTTCAAACCGCGCTAGAAAATTCATATGACATCGTAAAAATTTTAAAAAAATTCCCTAGATATTGTAATTTGTCGATAAATTTTTGAAATAAAAAATAAAAAATCGGGAAGAACCCAATTATCGGCTAATTTACCTTCTCGTGTAGCATATTAAATTTGTTTGTAATAATAGATAGCAATAGTTTCTAAATGACTTTTTATTGCTATGGGAGCCAGACACCGTTTAATTTATCATAGATTTATTTTTTTTATTTCAGAGTAACGCCATAACTCAAACCATTTATAATTGTCCTTGGCACAGATTAGATCCATCCCAGAGAAAGGTAGTGCAGATGGTTCTGATGAGATCGCAAAAGCCAATACAAGTGTCAGCTGTTTTCTCTACGCTTAACCTCGAAAGTTTTACTGGGGTAAGTATAAAATACGCTTCAGTACCAGTAAGGTATCACCCATGAAATATTAATATGAAAATCACATGTATATAAATATTTCATGTTGAATCGAACCCGCGACCTTATTCTCGGTAGCCACATGCGCTATCACTGTGCAACAAGCGGCTGGTACTGAAGCGTATGACTGATCCTGATCATCCTACCTTAATGTAATAAAATGATCAAGATAAACTGCACTTGGTGTACCAATGAAGTGCCCTATGTGTGTATATAGATAAGTGTGTATCTACATTACATTTGGAGTGAAATGTGTAACGTGGCTTGAGACAAAAAAATCTCTTCTCATAAAAGCTTTCATTAGTAGCGCGGATTAAGTGAAATTGCAGAAATTCATATTAATAACTAACTAACTAACTAACCATCACGCCATTTCCCCGAAGGGGTAGGCAGAGAGGATAGAACGCCACACCACTCTGTCCTGGCACACTTCTCTTGCTTCCTCCACATTCATACATCTTCTCATGCACGCACGTCGATTATTCCGACTTCTTACATGCCCACTTTCAAGCACTTGTTTTACTTGATCATGCCATGTATTTCTCGGCCTTCCTCGACTTCTACATCCAGGCACAGTTGCATCATATATTTTTTTAGCCGTTCTTTCATCATCCATTCGCTCTACATGACCGAACCAACGTAAAAGACCTTTCTTAATTTTGTCAATAATGCTTATCTCTCTCTCATATTAATATGTTTTTTTTTATTTATGAATAGTATCAATTTGAATAAATACATGATATTTGATAACAATTAGCAAAAATTAATAAAAAAAAAAATTCTCACTTTATTTTCTCGAAAACTATGGGTCAAATAAAAAAAAAAGTTCAACAAAATCGACTCCAAATATTATGTTAATTAACTGGTTTTCCCCTGATACATCGAGTTTTATTTAACCATGTTACAGATGATTTCATATAGTATTTTTAAATTTAATTCTATTTTCAGGTACTCAGAGCTACATATTCCTACTACACATTACTTGTAACCATGGATGATTAAATACCCAACACAGTGTGAGTGCTACCAATTAAAGCTATCAAGAAAATATTTACTACTATAAAATTTTTAAAATACAATAAACTAGTGGTTGCCATGTAAAACATTTTTTTATTGTTTCCGTTCATCATCTTCTTCTTCTTCCTCAGCCATCTTTATTCCAGTATTGGACATGGGCCTCTCAATTCGTCCCAATCCTTGGTCATGCGCTGCCACTGTACTCCTGCGACGTTATTTATGTCGTCAGACCATCTTGTTTTTAGTCTTCAGATATTTTCAAAAATTTTAATGCCTTACGATCATTGTCTCTTTACATCACGTATCAAAAAAGAAGTGAATTCAACCTATCGTTGTTCACAGTCTGGATTAAGTGGCCACTTGATGTATTACAACATTCCCATTTCCACCTAGTATTTGATATCCATATCTGCCAATATACAGTAAAATGGCACGACGCTTCACATGTGAACACTCTCTGTCATCCACTGAGAAAATTGCTAAGCATTTTAGCAGAAACATTTATGATGGCAAGTGAGATTCTTACCGAATTATATCACCTACTAGGAAACGCCCTGAAGATGAATCTTCAATTTTGTATGCTTATAACTTTTTACCAGCTAATTTTTATAAACAACATTTTGAGTGTGTCCCAAATACTTGTAGACAAAAACTGGATTTCACCCAATTACGGCTAATATTACAATTTGACATCTTAATAGGGACGAGAAATTTGGAAGGAATATGGATATCTGGGCGTTTACAGGGCCTATTGACCTGTCATTGGCTGGTTAAAGTGGCACCTTAGACATTTTTTATACCCTAAAAAGTTCCATCACTCAGGCTACGTGTACTTACACTCTACACAAGATGCCTGATCACCAATGCATCAACAAGCATCTATATAATGTAAAAACATCGAATTTATGATACGTATTTGATGTCAAACGGTAAATTATTACTGTTTTTAATGATTGACGTCATATACGCGTCATAACTTCGGTTTTGGCAGTCTAAAAATCCTATTATATTAGCCATTGTCATTCGGCGAAGGGATTTCAGCTAGCTGGGGCATACACTACGTACTATGCCTCCCGTAACCATGCTCGCCTATTTTACAAAGCATCAGGTTATCAGCGTTCTGGACGTTCACTTTTGACTATCCGTCAGCAGTTTACATTAGAGCAACGGGACACAGACCTGACTTGGGGGAATGCACGGCAAACTAGAGGGTGATCACTTGGCTTTGATGCTGTTTGTGGAAAACATTTATGCTGAATGATGATGAAGGCTTAACCTAACCATTTTCCTTATAGTGTCAATATTCTATATATTTACAACATTACTTTTAATTATTTATCTTTGCTTCATCAAAAACACCTAACACCTTTATAACGTCCAACCATAAATTATTGCCTATTTATTGGTATCTATTTGAATTCCCTTCTCTTCCTAATCTGAATTCGGCTATAAAATGAATACTAATTCTATTTTATTTCCATTCTCCGACAGACATGCACCAAACAATACGAAATAAAGGCAGATTAAGGCGACGTTTATGTGTTACTGGAAGGTTCCATAGTAATGATTAAATAAAAAGCAATGAAAGCTCGCCATTGTGAGAAGTAATCTGAAATTAAGAGACGATAAAAACTGATATATACGATACATAAAAACAGGTGATAAACGATTAATATGGCGACTGCCATTTTCTCTTTATGTGCCCATCAAATGGTGGATTACGGTCTTTGTCATCTGTAAAAAATATTTTATTTTTATTTTTATTATTAGAGGATTCTTATTTCTTACCATAATTCCGTTTTTATCGGCTGCTTTAAGTAGTGAAAACAATAAAGAGTTACACGTTCATACTTTTTAATTTGATTTCAAATTGTTAATAATATTTTAATGTCTTTAACTCCAGCAACTGTTTGTCAACTTACCACTGTATCTTAGGAAAGCCCATAAATCATCAATCCTGATTAACATAGGAAGTTATTGAATAACACAAGCATCCTAGAAATATAAACAGGAAAGATCATCATTGTATCCAGTGGATTCAAAGCCCGACTGTGAAACGGTACAAACTCCTCACACTTAATCACACACAAGATCACATTGTCCTAGAAGGTAGGCACTGCATTGTGCTCCGAAACGTTGGCGTCGTGTCGGTAAAATAATTCCCAAAAACACGTAATAATTACCCAAAAATAATTTTCCGTAATTCACACAACACAATCATATCTATTTTTTTTTCCTTTTCCACGTATAACGTCCTAGAGGTGCATGTACCACTGCATTGGTAAACCAAGTACAGGATATATAGGGTCGTAGTACGTCAAGTGGCCACTTAACCCCAGTCAAATGACAGGTCATAAGCCCTGTAACGCTTGAATAATCCATATTCCCGAATTTGAAAAAAAAAATCTTCTTCATCTCTGTAGAGATATAAAAATGAAATATCAACTAACTGTTCAAAAAAATTTTAAGTTGATTTTTATAGTGTTGTTGATCAAAAATATACGTAGTACAGTTGTTACTTAAAACTAAAATGAAAAGTTTGGTTAGAGATCCGTTGGACAATCAAGCAGTGAAGCGAAGATAAATTAACATTTTTTCAGATATTATTGATATCCCAACAGAGACATAGAAACTCTGGAAACGAATGTGGGTTATCTAGACGTTTACAGGGCTTATTACTTGTCATTGGCTGGGTTTAAGTGGCCACTTGACGTACTACAAACATTCCCCATTCCGCCCATCATCTGATAACCATATATGACAAATTTTGGAACAACTATTTATATTGAAATCGTCTTCGTCATTCCGCTTTACAGAATTGTTTCTATGCTGGTGTCATCTGTTAAGGAGATTGCAAAGCATTTTTTTTGGCAATCATCTTTTATTAGATGTAGGTAAGGCCCTACCATAACCCAGTAATTTGTCTACAAGTATTTGTATTCATTTCAAAAATGTTGTTTATCTATTTTTCATTCATAAGACCAAACATCATCATCACTACAGCCCGTTGAGGTCCTCTGCTGGACATGGCCTCCCCCTGCCATCTCCACTCCTCCCGATCCTGCGCCGCACCCATCCCCTGTCTTTCAGCAGACTTCCTGATGTCATCCACTCACTCATCGTTGGACGGTCCTTGAGGCCTCTGGTTTCTAGGTCTCCACACCAGAAACGCGCGTTTTCGTCCTTCTGTCGTCCGTCATTCTGGATCTATAGTGACCGGCCCATTTCCGTATCTGTCACACTAAGCACGGAAGTATTTTTCCTCTCTCCTGAAATATTTATGTACCATTGTGATTCTTTTAGATATTTGAATTATCGTAGCACTGCAGGATGTAGCCTGAACGTAGGGGTGTTGAACCAAATACCGCCCACCGCCTCGTCGCACTGTCATACTAGCGCAGCCTTAACATAGGGATGTCGAACCTAATATGGCCCCCTTGGTACCGAACCTCCACCTGTCTAGTAGAGATAAGGTAACCAATCATGTGTACACTCCCGCCGGAGCCTACAATGGACCCATTATCTTGCGCCCGTATTGGGGCGCTGCGACTAAATAGAAAATTTGCATGCAGATCAGAAGAAAACTGCATGCATGTAAAATAATTACATATTCGTAAAATATTTTATTCAAACTGTGTAGTTTCATTTTCTTGCATTGTGCCCAGTAAATAAATTTTAAACAATTCTTTTTACTCAAAATTTTTTATTCATCTTCAATACACCTATTTTAAGCCATTTAGCATTAAAAACTGGCTACAAATTGAGCTCATAAATTAAAAACGTTTTATATTTTATATTTATTTGAAATGTACTAAGTAAAAATAAGTAATAATACAACTACTTGGCTTAACTCGCACCCAATGGTGCATAGGACACTGCATTGTTTCACCAAATGCAGTTATTAATAGAAAAAAAGATGATTAGTACTTAAGCTTCAGAGTCCAAATATCGCATATGAAATATTTTCCGTTTAAAAAATCACATTCAAAAACGGACTTTTAAAATAAAGCATACTCAAAATTAGTGTGAAATTAATTTTGTGATCTAAATACAAATCAGTTAACATCACTACAGCGCTGTCATCTTCTATCGAGAGGACACCTACATATCGCACCATCAATACTAAACTGCACTAAATGAAAAAAGGGAATTTATGGGAAATCGAAAAATTGTGATTTTATTTCGGTACTTTTTCATGTAAAGTAGTTGTTTTTTTTTAAATCTTGAGATAGGAAAGAGATAAAAACGCGTTTTTTAGACAGAAATATGGGGGTTGGTGTGAGCTATAACGTAGTATTCTCAGTTTATTTTCAACAAATTTGTGAAAAGTCAATGCGGGACATTTTTGCAAGGAAAGAAAAATATATTTATGAAAGACTGAGGGTAGGTTGTGTCAGTACGCTGGAATTAAGTAACAATCAAAGAAATATTTATATCGTCCCTTTTTTTTCTCCCATTGGTGGTGACCAATAGATCTAAGCTAAGACACTCTAAACTAAATATATTTCTCTCTACTCCCAAAAATGTCCCACATTGACTTTTCACAAAGTTGGCCACCTTAAGTTAGTATATTATTTATGGTGTGATATGTTTAAAATTATGTATAATACATGCACTATACTGCATAACTATACTGCACTACGTTTTAATTAAATTAATACTAACACACACCCTCAGTCTTTCATAAATATATTCTTCTCTTTTTAAAATAAAATAAAAATCACTTTGTTTTTTTATTCACTTTTTAATTGAGTTATTACTAACTAGTTTCAGTACCACCGTACCATCATCAGAGCTAATACAAAACTTTGTATTAGTTTAACTAACAATTTAATTTAATTAACAAAGTTTTGTATTAGCTCTGATGATGGTACGGTGGTACTGAAACTAGTTAGTAGTAACTCAATTAAAAAGTGAATAAAAAAACAAAGTGATTTTCATTTTATTTTAAAAAGTTTACAATGATTTACAAAATGATTGGTGATAATATAAATAATATTTTTCTCTCCTCGCAAAAATGTGCCGCATTGACTTTTCACAAAGTTGGCGGCCTTAAGTATAGTATTCACGGTGCGATATGTCCACATTATGTACATGCACCCTACCTGTGTCTAGATAGCTCAAGTTTATTGTATAATGGTGATGTCATGTCTATGGGCAGACGTGTTTGTGCTGTCGGTGTCCAATTATTGACAACACTTCACTTCAGACATGATCTCGTCCAGGAATATAATTGATCGGCTCCACCCGCACCCCTGCAGCCCTCGAGCGTTCAGTGATCTGACGGAATATAGAGTAATATAGGTAGGCACCTACATGACTTGTGCACATCCCGAATGTTGTGTTATTTGATTCAATAGTTAGTAATGGAGAATACAAAGTTTCGGATTGATTTCAATAAATTAATTTTAAAAAATAGTTAATATCACTGATTTTTATATCTCTACAAAGATGAAGTTATTCAAATTCGGGAATATTAACATTCAAGCGTTTACAGGGCTTATGACCTGTAAGTGGCCACTTGACGTATAATAACACTCCCATTGCGCTCATTAGTGAATATCCACACCAGGTAACATTTTTTATTTTCCTCATGTTACATAGCCCTGTAAACGCTTGGCTTGGGGGCAGTTTGTGGAATCCATATGCTCCACACAGGGAGCGGATATGGTATGCTGATGATGATGGTGCACCATTACGTGCGGGCAATGTAAAGCAGTAATAGTTCATAAAAAGTATATAAAAAGTATGGCTATTTGCCAAGTTTGGAAGGGAATATGGATATCTAGGCGTTTACAGGGCTTATGACCAGTCATTGGCTGGGTTAAATGTCTACTTGGTGTATTACAACATTCCATATATATCCATATCTGCCAATTATCAGAACTTGTATAATATATACAGTGAAATGGCGCGACGCTTCACATGTGAACACTCTCTGTCATCCATTGAGAAAATTGCTAAGCATTTAAGCAGAAACCTTTATGATTGCAAGTTAGATTCTTACCGAGTTATATCACCTAATGGGAAACGCCTGAAGATGACTCTTCAATGTGTTATGCTTATAACTTTTACCTGCAAATTTTTATAAACAACATTTTGAGTGTGTCCAAATACTTGTTTACAAGTATTAATATTAATTTGGCCACATTGTGGTGGCTGGTGAGTAATAGTAAAGTGTAGGTGTGTGAGAGGTGTTGGTAAGCAGATTGTAGCGATTACCGGCCGCGGTACGGCTTCACTACGTGTCGGAGTTTGGATCATTTCACCCGACATGTAACCGGACACCGGACATAGGACGCCGGCAACTGTTTTACCGGGAAATCGGAAATCAATACCGGACTGTCGACAGATTACATTCTCATTACACAAACTGATCGTAATCCGCGTGTAATGTCACGCCACCCACTATTTGTAACTTACAACACCTAGTAAAAAAATTAACGAACCTAAAAAATATTCTTGTCTTTTTGGAGGTAAGCATAAAGCATAAACGAACATCTAGATCGAATTCATCTCTCTCTATTTTATAAATGGCTAAGCACCCGATGTCGAGTGATACATGCCTGTATTGTCATTATATAGGTAGTTACAGTTAAAGGATTGTGATAATATATTAATACAATAGTGATTATTGTTACCATACGAAAAGGTGTATCTGATTCGGTAAATATTTTCATCGCAAAGGATCGAATTCACCACTTTGTATGGAAAATCATTGTCAGCGAAGAAATTAACATATTATGCTATGGGCAATGATTTCCCATACAAACTGATGAATTCGATCTCGATGTTTGTTTATGCTAAGCACCCTTTTACTTTAAGAGATCCTCGGTCACATACCGAGTCCGTCCATACAATCGTAGTTCTCGATTTTCTTCCTAGAATTTAGCACTGCAGCAATGATTTTTTCACACTTTTTAGATATCGACCTGAATCGTGTTTGCATCGAGTTTAAAAAAATAAATTATCTAAGCTTATTAATTTTAGATTATTTTCTTGCCAAGCAAAAATCAAGTATTTGACAAAAATTTTACTTCTGTTTTATTGTGTCGATTATTTTCTTATTTAGCCTCGGAGTGTATATGAGGTCAAAGGTTCGATTTCCGACGGGGTCATATGAAATATTTATTTCTTTGTGATTTTTCACATGACAATATTTCATATGTGTACCCCTACCTTGTACCTTGTAGGTATCACAAATGAAACAAAGCAAGATTATGCACTGCTGAAGTATAAGACTGATAATCTTGCCTTCATGTAAGAAATAATCAAGTTTCTGTACACCATTTAGTAAAAAAGTAGCATTTACACTCAAGAATAGGACAGTGTTTACTTATCAACGGTTTTACCACGTGTTGGGGTAAGAAGGGTTGTTAGATTGAATTCACATGTGACTGTCCTGGTCCAATCAAGGTAACTGTCAAACTAAGAGCACCCTTTATCTCAATAGGGATAAGGGAAAGGGTTAATCTGAGCCGCAAATAATGCAATTACAAGTTAATGACAATGTAAACACTAAGTGTACTAGGAACTTTAGAAAATTGTAAATGAAGGGTACGTTTATGCAAGGTGTTTGTCCGCCTCGTAGTGTAGCGGTTAGCACGTTAGATTACCATGCATAGGGTTGTGTGATCGATTCGAAAAACATTTCAAATACGTTATTTTATTTATTTATTTGTTTGTTTGTTCTTAAAATAGTACATACCTAATTTTTTACGTATGTCCTAATGTAAACACGTATTATTTTTTACAAATAGCATTACCTTAAACATAATTATTTCATATTAATTAAGATATATTTTCTTAATCTAGACCTAAATAAAGACACTTTTTTTTCTTTTTTTACCTCTTCTGGAATTTCTTCATACATTTTAGACCAGCACTGAAGCAAGAAACTGATTATCTTTCGTGTAACAAATTACTGATCTTATGTAAATAAATCGTCATCATCATCATACCCTATCCGCTACCTATGTGGAGCAACCTTTACCATAGCAGATTCACAAAAATTTAAAATCTACATGCTGATTGGACACATAAGTAATCCATGTGTAGTGGTATTTGCATGTTGGTTTAGTTGTGTTTGTCCCGACGAATAGACGGTTTACGTCTAGAAATCATTAGACATAGAAAAGTCGGTAAGTGGTTTATATCAAAACGTTTTATTTACATAATATTTTAAATTAAATATTCCCATTGTTAACATAAATTATAACTTTTTAAATAACTTTTTGAATTTACAAACATTAGAAAATAGAAGAATATTAAATTATTTGCTCTTTCTGTTCAAAGTATTAAAATCTATGTTTGATTGTTGTCAACTAACAAATTTAATTAGTATACGAGTGCCTGGTCGAGTTACCCGTAGTAATGCACTATTTTACTGTAGCCAATCATCGACCAATTACAGTGCTAACTCACCGATACGAAGAATGCACGCACTGGCTAACAAGTTTACTAACAATATTGATGTTTTCAATACAAGTCTAGTGCATTTTTTGGGAACAGTGTCTGGATGCCATCTCTGGCGGTAATGATTAGCTACCTACTGTGTAATCATTTAAAAAATGTCTATGCAAAAGCCCTATGGGCGTAAAAAACAATAAAATAAAAAACAATAAAATAAACCACAATAAAATAAATATTGAATTTTCGTAACCGAATGATCAACCAAATGGCGGGGAATTACGGAAAACTTTGCAAATATTGTGTCATGATTTTAAAGTCTTCGTTAAAACTTTGCTAATGGTATTACTTAAAAAAAACCTGAGAAATCTTACATAGATAATCATCACGCTTAATTATTCTAAGAAATTAAAATATGCTTAAATTTATATTAAAAATACAGATATGTATAATGCTCATTAGTAACTAAAGGTTTTTTTAATTCATCGTTATCATCATAACCATATCCGCTCCTTATGTGGAGCATATGGATTCCACAAAACTGCCTCCAGGCCAAGCGATCGGCCGCCAGCTTCCGTGCATCCTCCCAAGTCAAGTCTACGTCCAACAGCTCTGACGTAAACTGCCGATTAATTGTCAACAATGGACGACCAGGACTCCGAGAACCTGATGCCTTGTAAAATAGAAAGTAGGCAAGCATGGTTAAGGCTCTCGGGAGGCATATACGTAATATACGTAGTATATGGCCTAGCCGGCCGAAACGCCTTCGCCGGATGACGGTAGAGATATATTGCAAGTTATGTTCACCGTATTGGCGAGGCGAAATTACACAATCGTAATTTTAAAAGTAATCTCATTGTTTCCCCTGGAAATAAATAAATTAGTATGACATGATGAAGAGCCTGCGGGACCGGAAGGTTGTGTAATTGGAAAAGTAACAAATAAATTATTATGGTGTCCGTGTAATCTGTTGTGTATACACTTGTAATGGAAACAGGGGTAACTTGTAAAGTAAGGGTGTTAATGTTTTTGAAAAAGTTTTTTTAATCAAAAAGCTTGAATTGGGCAAACTCTCATATTATATGTCCGTAATTTTAAGCGTAGATCTAACATTGATTGCATTTTCATATTTAAATTGCTAAATGGCATGATAGATGCACCATCTTTACTGACTCAAGTGACTTTTTGTATTTCAATCCGTAGGTTGAGAAATAATGACGTGCTGTTCCATAGTCATCACAAAACTAACTATGGTTTTAATGCCCCATTATCTCGATTGTGTCGTATTGTAAACTCAAGACGGGATCTGGACTTCTTCGGTGTAAGTCCATCAGATTTAAACATTTACTGAAGTAGACCCGATCCTGTCTTGAGTGTGTCCACATTTTATTTTTACTGTCCTAGCTTCACC
This sequence comes from Micrasema minimum, assembly GCA_022494985.1. Lineage (NCBI taxonomy): Eukaryota > Metazoa > Arthropoda > Insecta > Trichoptera > Brachycentridae > Micrasema > Micrasema minimum. Next base: position 181,864 of record JAGVSP010000428.1, on the reverse strand, counting down.
AATTTAATGTTCTGTCACTTATTTTTACTGCTTGTTATCCATATTATGCTTATCTATGTATTTAAAATGGTTTTTTTTCCGTAAATATAAATAAATAAAAAAATGACCTTGTACTGGAAATGAAGCGTAAGACTGATCATTATGTAATAAATTGATCAAGATTTACTGCACTTGTTTCAATGCAGAGCCTTATGCACCATTAGGTGCGGATAAGGGAAAGTAATAGTAGTGGTCAGATGAGTAGATTAATTTCTACGATTCGGTAGCCAACTTTAAGATCCCTTTTTTTACACCACCGTCTATCATTTTCCGCTCACTCAGTTGAGCGTGTGGAGTCCACAAACTACCTTTAAGCTAACTGATTGACTCAAGTCAGGTCCAAGTCACGTAGCTCTGATGTAAACATCCGAAGGATAGTCAGCAGGGGCCGACCAGAGAATCTGATGCCTTGTTTAGTAGGGAAGCATGTATAGTATTTTAATTTTTTTTTAATATAAAATATTTTTTGAAATTTATGAATACTAAAAAGTTTTTAATAAGTACAGTTACACTACTTTACTTAATTTTTTCATTATTATTTATATCAGTATTGAACAGCAGTACTTTGCTTTATATAACAAAGTAAGATCGTTTTTAAAAATGGAACTCACGGTTTCCTTTGTTTTGGCTTTAAAATCGTAAAACTGTATTATATTGCTCCCATTTGTAAGGATATGTTCAAGTTACGTGGTTCTTTTAGTCATATTTTACAACGTGAAGCTGCTTTCTGTTTTGTCATCGCCATTTTGTTTGCTTTGTATTTTAAAACCAGCAAGTATCTGTATTTTTACAAAATGATATTATTGACATTATATTTTGACTTGTTGCCGGTGAAATCTATGATTTTAATTCAGTGAGTCCAAAAAACCATAGATTTCACATGTAGCAAAACCGTGGCCGCAAAAGTTTAGAGTGCTTATTAGTGTATTTAAAATATCAATGTAATGTTTATATTAGAGTACATTTTATATGTGTATACAATGTACGCTATTTAAAGAAATAAAAAATATATTTTAAAAATGCTTAGAGTAATAATACTTTTAGTCACTTCCGTAACGAAATTATTCAATTCCGTAATACAATAATATAAAAATAATTTCATTAAATACAGGTAGATAATAGTTATATATGTATTTTATAGGTATTAAAAACTGTTTTTATGTAGCTAATAATTTTTGGCAGAATTAAATACCAAAATGTATGAATATTAAAAGCTTTAGTAGGTATCTTTTATACGTACCATACTATTTTTTTAATAAAAATATGCTTAGTGGTTAGTAGTTATAATAAAACAATATCTACTTGCACCATTTAAAAGGTGTATAATTATACGTGGAGTAACAAAACTCGTAGTACAAACCTGAAAACTGCTGAATCTACATCATATTTGGAGTCGAATTTATATGACTTTTTAACCTGTACTTGAAAAAAAAAATTCTTCTCATTAAAGTATGGCAGATTAAGTAAAGTTGCACAAATCAGATGAAAATGAAATTTTTTTTTCTTGTTTTTCTTCGTGGATAGTATTAATCTGACTAAATAAATGATATTTTTAATAATTTGCAAAAATTTACAGAAAAAACTAAAATTTCGTACCTGCTTAATTTTCTCGAAAACTATGGGTCAAATAAAAAAAATATATATTCTACATGACTCCAAATATGACGTAGATTCACTAGTTTCCCGGTTGTTCATCGAATTTTCTTACACCATGTATACTTTAGAAAAATAAATTAAAAAACAAGTGAAGCTGTCTGATATTTTATTATTTTCACGGAATTAAACTTAAATCACCCCAAGATTTTAACTTTTTTATATATGCATTTTTACAAGATTTCACCCTAAAATACCAAACATGGGTACTTTTAGAGTATGTATACTCTAAATAGGTACTAAAGTTGCTTAGAAATTTGAAGTTGGTAGATGTTATTACATCATAAATGGTACCTTTTACCTCCAATCACGTCTGCCAAACTTTCCGGGTGTAAAATTCCGAAAATTCGAGTCCAGGAGAAGAAATTCTCAAATATGAATTCACGGTCCCTTTTCGTGATACCTTTCTCATGAAGATGTCAAAGGATTCGACCCCGGGGTGGGTGCAAAACGCGTGAAAACGATCGGTAATGCAATTTGTGAGGAGTTTGGGTTCAGTACCTACTGCACCCTTCCTAGAGATCACAAATTGACCGAAATTTCACTGTGCTATTACCGATTTTGCTTTGAAGAAATTTTTATGTAGAAAGTTCTTGACTTCAAAGGTGGACACGGAATTTGATATGAAAATTTTGCCTTTTAGTTAAGCGATTTTTCTTTTGTTCTTTTAGATTTTTGTGTTTTTAATATTACAACCAAGGAATTTAATAGTAAATACGCTAAAAATTATTTCTGTATATATTTTTAAAATATATTAATATAAATTTTCATCGTTTAATCCCAAATATGACCTAAGATTTTTGTGAATTCCAAAAATTAATCAAATACTCTCAGTTAGTGGACAACCTTTTATGCATCGTATACTGGCGATATCTTTATGTTCTTTTATATAATATATTTTTTTAAAAGGATTTCAAAAGATTTATACCAAATACCCTTTTTCTTTTCTTTATTTATGTACATCTTAATAATGCTTTTTTTTTATATTCTTGATTTATCAATTTTCATTCAATTTTATATTGTCATTTAAACATGAAGTGTGTTTTATAACTAAGTACCTACCCGCAGGGAGTCTCACAATTACGTTAGGATTTTAAAATGAAATATGGTTAAACTTCAAAATTTTAGGAAAATATTTTGAAAATCAATAAACAGTATTGGAGATTTTATTTTTTGAAGATTACGTCTTAAGTTGTTTAATTTGTTACACGCAATCACGGAATATCTTCATTGCATTTTGCATGAAACGCCTGAGGGCCTGAACATAGCATGCTCAGTTCTACTTGTGATGGACGACAAGTGTTTACTTTGAAAATCCTAACTTTTCCATGGAACTCCTTGTGTACCGATGCTTGGTTCTGAAGATCATATGAAATCACATATTTATACTTATAAGAAAAATAGGGCGCATAATAATTCATTTTATTTTATTTTTAATCCTGTTATTAAACGGATTGCGATATAACAGCAAATTTTGAAATATTCAAAGTCGTCAGATAAATTTATTCGTGGTAAAATATTGTAATATGTATTTTCCTTTTTTAAATTTATACGTAGGTACTGCAATAATGATAATGTTTTAAATTTATTATCTTGTGATCTGAATATGGGCACCTAAAACATCCTTTGGTGTCTACAAATAATAACAAAACAATCGTAAAAATACGATAGATTTTACTTTTCTTTTCAGCCGTTTTTTAGCGTTTCATTTTCTTTACGAACTGTCGGAATGAAAATAAATCCCATCTTATGCGATTTTCGTTTTTCTTCGCCTTACTACCCAGACCCATTGCATTGTGTTGCCAGTTGCCAGTAAATTCGGTTGCAATCCGTTTTTTAACCGTCAGTGATAAACTACGGATCCTTAGTAACCACACGTTTCTAGAAGCTTAGCCAACTTTACGACTTACGAACAGTTAAACTCTCCCGCGCTTTTAAAACGCATCCATACATCATAAACCTTAAAAGAAAATGGCAGAGAAAATTCACACACACATAAAAAAGTACGATCTAAAATCAAAACAAAATTATTCTATTACTATGTGACTATCACATTTATTCTAAGTGGCTTGTACCTGCTTAGTTTTCTTTTAATTTTCCGGTCGCGAGGTGAGTTCAGAAAGTTTTTACGATGGCTGGCAACATCGCAGAATCCCTGGAGCTATTAACCTTTAGTTAGCCAATATTTTTTCCTTCTTGATAAAGAACCAGATCCACGTTTTAAACTATAAAAATAAATTAAGTGCTCTTTATAGGGAACTGACTTACCTCACTAGAATACTAAACGCCTCGCATTAAGTAAGGGCTTACATTCAAAATCATAAGTTCAAATATTTTATTATGGGTCAAATCGATTCGCGGCCTCCGTAGCGTAATGGCTAAGACGCTGGACTTGCGATACGGAGGTTCCGGGTGCGATTCCCAGTGAGAACACCATGTCATAAAAATAAGCCACATTTTTATATTTAGCAAAGTAAATGCTTGACCTTTGGGAGGACTGTACGGCGAGCTGGCGGCCGATCGGCTTGCCCTGGAGGCAGTTTGTGGACTTCCATATGCTCCACATAGGGAGCGGAAATGGTATGATGATGACGAAATGCAGAAAGTTTATAGATTAAAAGAGGTCTCCGTACCCATATACAGCGCCCTTATAGTGAGTCCTCTAAAAATGGCGCTAGAAAATTTTACCATTTATCATATGAAAATTGGTTTTTCTATAGTAATCGAAATAATATCCAAAAATACTCGTATGTTTAAAGGGGGGGGGGGGGGGAAACACCAAGGGTTAACTCACTTGGTTGAATACACCAAAAGCATGAGGTCACGGGTTCGAAATCCATGTAGGGGGTCAACATGTAAATACAATTATTCTACATGTGATTTTTAAAGTAATATTTATCATGTGTGATACCATTGTAAAAACTGGTACTGAATAGTTAACAGTGTAATGCCAACCTTCAGAGAAATAAAATGATCAAGAAACATTACACTTGGTGTACTGATGCAGTGCCCATATGCCTTTGTTACATAGTGCAAATTGTACAAAAATAATTTTTTAAAGTTTTTTATTTTTAAAAATTGCTTAATATCATTGAATACCCCAATATTTAAATTATATCTTATAACATGAAAATTATTACATGAAATTTTACACACAATGCCATTGTTTTCTAACATCGTCGCTTATAATGTCAATAAGTGTTACATCTGCTAAAAATCGAATATTTTATTTTAATACAGCAAAATAGCCTTTTTTATATTTTAAATATATTTTTCCTTAGTGTTTTTAGTGTAACAACTGCGCAAAATTGCATGTTTTTTGGAATATATGGGGCGATCATAAAAGCATTTTAAACTTTTTGTGATCACAAACCAGCGTGGCTTGTAGCAGAAAGACAGTTTCATCGGCAGTAAAAAGTCATTTAGTTGACCAGAACATCCAGAGGAGCACCACGTAAAAATTTGTAACTCATAAAAGTTGCAATGTAATTACGCGGTATAGCTTGTTGAAAAAATCGGTAGAGTTTGGCTGACTGAGAAAAAAGACCTCAATAGTCTTTAAAGCAGTCTAGGGTAAAGGGTGAGGGCTTTCATAGTAGTTTTACCATAAAAAATATGTAAAAAAAAAGTTGCAATGTACATTAGACCATGGACACTTTGATTTTTTTTTGTTGAAAAGTGTTTACAATCGTGGTTTGAAAATTAATCGCAAAAAACAGGGTGAGTTTTAGGTTCAGTGAAGTATACACATTAAAAGTATGTGCTCCCAAAGCGTCCCTCCTGTAATAAAATCATTCAGCAGAGTGCAATACTTTTAGAGAATTTAAGTTAAATAACATTCAAAACACTTAAAAACGCTCTCCTGAAAAATCAAGATTTTGCATCATTAACACTTTCGAATTAAAATGACGACATAATTACATCATTCGCATGAAACAAACCAACCCAACCCTTTTTTTCTATTCTAGCGTAGCAGATATTTCACCGATAGCATTAACACATTCCGAATCTGTTAAATAGCAAAAATCTTCCATAACTAGCAGATAATACCTGATGGTTCAAGTTGGGCAGTTCCCCGCCGAGCAGCTGGAAAATAATTACACCAAGTCATAATGGCTCGTTTTAATTTTGCTCGTATGGGACGTGACTTTGTCCTATTATACGGCTCTCAACATGCGAAGCTTTTTATCATTATTTATTTATTTAATTTAAAGGAAAACCAAAAGTGATTACAAAGGGAAGTAGACAAAGTAAACTAACCGAACCAATAAAAGGTTTTCACATATAGAAAATGTATGTTATGTATCTTTTAATGTTGAAAATTTTTAAAAAAATCGCTTGCAAATAAATGCTGAATTTGATAACTAATTTATACAACATTTTGGGCGTGTTCAAATACTTGTACACAAATCTGGATTTTATCCCAAGACGGAAGTAGGTATGTATTACATTTTATATCCCTACAGAGATGAGGTAGAATGTTTTCAAATTCAGGAATATGGATATATCGAGCGTTTACAGGTCTTATGACCTGTCATGGTTAAAGTGGCCACTTTATGTACTACAACATTCCCCATTCCGCTTATTAGCGAATATCCACACCAGGTAACATTTTTTATTTTGTATATAATATGTTACGAATCGAGAATCATCCACCAGCGCGTTAAAAGCTCCATCTATGCATTGATATTGAAGTAAAGTTAATTTAGTTTAGTTAAGTTAATATTGAAGTTAATTTATGTAAAAATTTTGAAAATAATATGAAAATTTAGATATAGTTCTTTTTAACTTTAGTAAAAATGGGCCTTTTTGTGATTGCTGGTGTGTTTTTTTGTGGAATGCAGCAATATAATACAGTGCAATCATCATGTGTGATACCTTGGACTGGTACTGAAGCGTAATACATCAATCATCATACCTTCATGTAATAAAATATTTAAGATCCACTGCACTCGGTGTACCAATGCAGTGCCCTATGTACCATTGGGTGTGGATAGAGGAAAGAAGTAGTAATATTTATAAACGGCGCAATATCCTTTTACAAACAGTGAAACAATAGTAACAAAGAGAACTTTTTTAAAAGTACAAAATGTTGGATACCTGTCATTAAAATGATCAAATGTACCTTTATTAATTTTTTTATGTTATCCTTTATTTATCTTTTTATGATATACCTACTAAAATATTTCAATTTTAGGGCTGCTCTGAAATAGTTGGAAATATTTATAATTTTTTTTCCCAAACCTTTAGAAACGCTAAAAATTTTATGAAACCGGGTTGCCAATGTGAAAATGTGGCATTAGGTATACTGTACGATGTATAAGGAAAAACTGTTATTTTCGAAAGTTGTGTTACTGCCAACTGCCACTTTCTGCTCTGAAATAAATTAATGAAAACATCCTTAACCCTCCCCATAGTAAACTTGTCTTAATGACGATTCCATAAGTAGATACATATACAGACGAGATAAGTTTTTTTTTAAATATTTTTAGTAATATTTTTTTAAAGAAGTATGTATTACAATATAACCTATTTTTATACTATCGACAAAGTTAAGAAAGGTCTCTTACGATGATTCTGTCATGTAGAGCGAATGGACGCTGAAAGAACGGCTTAAAGAATATACTTATGATGCGAGTGTGCTTGGGTGTAGAAGTCGAGGAAGGCCGAGAAAGCAATGATCAAGTAAAACGAGTGCTTGAAAGTGGGCATGTGAGAAGTCGGAATAATCAACGTGCGTGCATGAGAAGTATGATTGTAGAGGAAGCAAGAGAAGTATGCCAGAACAGAGTGGTGTGGCATTCTATCCTCTCGGCCTATCCGTTCGGGGAAATGGCGCAATGGTTAGTTAGTTGGTTGGGAAGTAGATAATACATTTTTATTGATTATTTTATAGTTAAATTAGTCAAAATAATGTTATACGCATAAAATTAAAGTCAAATTCATACGTAGATCATATTAATCAGGTATGCACGAGTAGATGGGCTTTTCTACTACTGCATTACATTATCGTCACTCAATAGTGCATTGGGCACCCCATCGATACACCAAGTGTAGTAAATCTTAATAATTATATGATCAGTCTTACGCTTGAACGCCAGTCCAAGGTATCACATTTATATATTAAATATTTTATGAGAAAATAAACATTTTATTGACCTTACAACTGTGGCTTTTAGCTATTTACTTGTAGACAATAAGTCCCAAAATCGCAGATAAACATATAAACTGCTAAAATTTTGCAATCAGAAATACACCCAGCACCTTTTTAATCGATTTTCTTTGCGCAAGGCTTCCATCTGAAATGGCGATAAATTATTAATAAAAAACGTGAAATAATAGAGAGCCACACACAGGCGAACACATAAATATCAGTCGCTGGGGCAGTGTAAAAGGACATAGAAAAACATGTGCAAGGGACAACCCTGCCTCACAAGGGCTGTGCCAAAGGGACCAGCCAGCGGGGGGTTAGGGTTCAAAATTCACTTTGTAAAAAGCTTTTTCTCCCCTCTACATTTAATATCCCGACATATGAGTTAAAAAGTACCGCGAATTTCGGACACTTACTTAACAAAGACGCATTACGTTGTTTAAATTTCATTACGAGTTATATTATTAATTAACATAGAAGCTCTGGACATGATAATGGATTTTCTGGGCGATTACAGGAGTAGGTGAAGACCTGTCATCGCTTAGGTTAAGTGGCCACTTTACGTATTACAACATTCCCCATTCCGCAGCCCTCTGAACCCAGCTGATAGGTCACGATAAGCCCTGTAAACTCCTATAATCCAATCCTAAACCGTTTCCAGAGTTTCAAATATGTCTTCCTCTACAAGTATTTGTACTAATTTAAAATGTTTTTAATCTTGATCATTTCTTACATGAAGGCAAGACAATCAGTCTTACGCTTCAGAGTCCGTCCAAGGCATCACAAAAATAAGAAATATTTTTATGTTTAATAAATCGACGCCTCCTACGTATAATATCGAAACCCACAAAATGCGATTTTACAGGAGGAGCATTTGAAAATATTTTCGTTCATATGCATTGGTTGTAGATACGACAAAATACGCCCCAAAAAATTATTATTAATTAATTAATTAATTAATTATTATTGGCAGAATATTTTTTTTGTTTCGGTAGAATTAAAGATATAGTTAAATACAGACGAAATCCACCAAAAACTCAAAATAGACGATTTGTGGGTTACGATATTATACGTAGGAGGCGACGAAATATTTCATATTAACCCCCATCGAGAATCGAAGCCCCCTCATGCATAGCAGCCCAGCGCGTTACCGCTATACCACGAGGCGGACAAACATACAGGGTGCTATAATTCTAAAATCAATGTACCTACCTACAAATCTAACGTGAGTCATAACATGTAAGTCGTTGTTACCGAATAACTAGACGTGATTAATTTAATTATTTAATTTCGTATCCCTGCTAATACACACACGCATTTCCCGCAAACACGGCTATTTTGACCACAATACACCACCGCCACCGCCACCGCCCTAATACTACACACGGGTCTCCCTACACCCTGTATATGTAGTATGTGTTACCCTTCACCCCGACACCCTGTATATTGGACCCAGAACGTGTTGCGGATATACCAATGCGATTTTGCAACCCTTTGCGAATGTACTGCGGTAATTCCGTACGAAATTATAACATTTAAAAAAATATGACGAAAAAAAAATAATTTCACAATCGTTTGTGTTTGATAGATTTTGCTAAATGCATGGTGTAACTTAACCTCTATGTACAAGCGAATCTACGTCATATTTGGAGTCGACTTTGTAGAATACTTTTTTTTATTTGACCCATAGTTTTCGAGAAAATTGAGAGAAGTTATAATACATTTGTACAATTTTCTCTAAAATATAATTTATTTAGTCAAATTATTACTATCTATAAAGAAAACAAAATCAAAACCAGAATTTTAAAAAGAATTTGTCAAATTTTCCTTAATCTGCGGTATTTATGATTTTTTTTTTGATGTTCAGTTTCAAAAATCATATTACACATTCTCTCCAAATATGATGTAGATTTATCAATTTTTTGTTCGTACTACGAGTTTTGTTACTTCATGTATATTTAACTTTTAAACGGGATTTAAAAAATTTACACGATTATTGTTATAGATATTGAATAATAATTTTTTCTGTGATAATATTAGAGACAATCTTTTGGGTATTATTGGTTCGAACTGTGTTTTAATGTACTAAACAATACACATAACATTATGTGTTTTTTTTAGTTTTAATTTAGAGATGATATACAAAATAATTCCGCAGCGTGAAAAATTGTAGAAAGTGGGGACATTGCCGCCACCTATCGGCTACTTCCCACAACACGGTTAGCCACGTGGATCGGAAAAGTAAACAGGTGAACCATCAATTTGGCGAAATTTAATGAAAGGCTTCACCCTCCGGAACATGAGGACGGTGGAGTTGTTAGAATTTTACTGACAACCCTGTGCTTACTTTGATAAGAGAATCATAGCTTATTTTTCAAATTTTGGAAAAATTGACACTATCAGGAGCTCAATCACAGATAACTATCGACGTAGTTAAAAACGTGCTAACCACGTGCTAACGCTAACGATTTGACCGATCACAATGAACATACGTTCATACCACGTTCGCCGAGCCGAGCATTGCCGAGGCAACGTCGGCAATGCTCGGCACGCGATATCGCGGCCAAACGTCAAACGTCAAATCAACGCGCGTGTCAGATTGTTTATTATGTCGACTGCTTTTCTCAATATTTGGCTGGCTGAACGCCGGCTAAATGCAATACGGCACTCGAGAAAGATTGAATGAAGATATGTGCGAAGAATATAAATCTCGGTAAAGGGCTCGCGACTTGATGCGCTAGTTTAATAATCCCGATCGATAACTTTTAACGCGTGTTCCATTGTGATCGCAAAAAGGTTAAACATCCATGGTAAGAAATCGTTATCACGTCGCTTATTACCGCGTCAATAGTAAATCTGTGATCGAGCAACAGGGCCCAGATTACAAGCTTTACTTATGATTCTTATAATTTCAGAAGAAAACCCAAAAATTTTTGGCGTGATAACGTCTAATAAATCGATGAACGCCGGCTGCACACACGAAAAAGCATGACTCATTGTCACGTTCCGCCTGAGCCGAGTGTGAAAGCAAGAGCACGGAACAAGCGATAGAGACGCACGATCGGTAGCGGATGCGTCCGAGTAGAAGGGAGACAGCAGCAGCACACAAGCTACAATGTGAAAGTGAAATTAACGAGTGCAAAAAAAATGATAATTTATGGAAAAAATTGAAATTTTCAATTAACTCCTGCTTTGTATTATACAAAATAATGATAATTCAGTAATAATAATTCAATTCAATTCATAAAAGTATGCTATTTTTCATCAATGTTTTCTTATGACGTTATCACGTAAAATGATCGTCCGTAAACCGACTTTTTTTAATAGAACCGTTGGTTGATGACATCGGAAGGAAGTCTCAAGGATCCGTTGAAAAATCGTATCAAAAGTTGATAGCTCCACTCACTTTCAAAGTTATTTACATTCAAAAATATTCGATCATTCCAAATATTGACAACTCCAAACAAAATCACATAACCGGCCATTTTTATACTAAACTGTTACTTATGTTTCATACAAAATTTATTTATTTATTATTGGAATTGATATTTGATTAAACTATGGAAATAGTATAAACAATATCGACATATTCATTATGACGTAGGTATTCTAAGGAATCAAACATAATTATTTTAATTTTATTTGTAAAACTATGGCAGTAATTTAGATTTCAATTAATTTTTGGTTTCACGTTACAACTTCAAATTTCACACTTTATGTACGTGTAGTACCTACGGATAATATGTATGTATGCAGTACGTATTATGTATGTATAGGAGTAGGAGCTAAGAGTTAGTAGCCTTGAAGCCTTGAGTCAAAAGTTCAGTATGGTTTCGAACCGTAAATATTGGTCGGCAGTGACATCTATCCTACCGCGACGTAATTAGGAGAATACTTCATGTCAGCTCCAACAGGGGGTGTATCAAAAGTAGGGTGACCAAAACTAAAAATATATAAAATAAAAACTTTCAATATTCATTTCCAAAAGTTACGAATAAATATAAGATAAGCTCGAAGTAAAATTATAAAATATGGTTTCAAAGTGTTTTAATTTTTAATTAACTATGAAATAATTGACCAAATATTGGGCAATTCGTCAAGATACATATTTATATTTATAATACCCATTTATGACGATATTGTTGCAATAATCTGGTTACCCAGGTCTAGAGCAAATTATTCGTAGGTACAAGAATATTTATTTTATTTTTTTTAATGTTTTGAAATCGAAAAGTCTGTGAATTACCAATTACTAATAAAAAAAATTATGTTCTCTCTCGTGAAAGCCATTTTTTAATTTGGCTATAAATATATTTCGCATTTTTTCGCAAAATTTTCATTACACACTCCGCCCGGTGATATTCCGGCGAGCGGGTAAACCGTAACATCGGGGGGTGTTATAAATCACACATTACCTGGCACTCACCGTAATATATGAGAAATAACGCCACAGGTCGGTCGGAATTGCACTCCAGGGTAAAAGAAGGCTAGCAACATAACAATATCGTATTTCTTTATCATGGCCAAAATATAGCGATAGACGTAATCCATTTTGATATTCAAATATTGATCTCCAGCCATTAAATAATATAAAAATAATGTTAGATGTAAAAAAAAAGTTTGATAAAAGTTGGTTCGCGAAGGATTCGAACCCTCAACCTTCAGTCGGATAGTCTGATGCTCTAACCAATTGAGCTAGCGAGCCGTGCTCGTCAGGAGCGTTAAAGTCATTACTTATTATAGCAATTACAAGCATCAACTCAACTGACCGTGAAAATTTAAGTTTTTCGGAAAAGCCACGACGTAGTCTACTACTACTACTGATTTCCCTTATCCACACCCAATGGTGCATAGGGCACTGCATTGGTACACCAAGTGCAGTGTATCTTGATAATTTTTATTACATGAAGGTAAGATGATCAGTCTTACACTTCACTGCCAGTTAAAGGTACCTATCACACACGAAATATAATTAATAAACCAAATGTAAATAAATGTTTCATTTTGACCCCCAACGGGAATCGAACCCGCGACCTTATGCACGGTAGCCAAATGCGCTACCACCATGCTACGAGGTATGCTACGTACTCACCTATCGTAAATGTTATAGAAAACAGAATCCCATTAATGTTATTCCTGAAAATCGCATGTTTCATGCATCGATTTTTATTTCAAAATTCCAGTTCTATTTTGCGAAAAATCTCTTCAAATTTTTCTGGGGGAAGCGAAAGGGGTGGTAATTTGGATGAAATTGAAAATTCACGCGTCAATGGATTGAAAAGTTACCACTTTAATAAGTTTGGACATATTTTTTTGCAATTTCATATAAAACAATGCTTTGGCTTAATAAAATGTTTTGGTATCTTAAAAGCTTTTTAAAACATTAATGGATGGGTGTCCAAAAAGGTTCATTCCTTTTCTAAAACCCTTTTTGTTTTCCATTGTTGGCTATTATAACTTTGAAAATTGTAAGTACAAAGCAAAGAAAATAAATGTTAGCTTACCATGGATTTGGCTTTAAAAAAAAAACTTTTCTGTTTTGATTTATTTTTATCTTAGGCTTTTTAAAAAAATGGAACTTAGTGCCTGTATGTTGTGCTATTTAGGTACCTATTTTATATATCGTGTTAATGAAGTAAAATGTTAAGAAAGCTAAGATGCTCACGATACATAGGTTCCGGGCTCGATTCCCGGTGAGAACACAAAAATTAAAAGTGATTTTTCTCAAGCCTGGGTGTTTGTGACGTTGTTCCCTTCTGTAATTGGGCCTCCTGTTAAGGTGGTTTAAAACAAATCTTTAAAATAATGCAAATTAAATCAACGGCTTTATTTACTCACTCTAAATGTTGTTGACCCTTTAAGACCTGTGCTAAACTTTAGGAAAGGTGATATACCTAACAAGGCTTTTACATTAGCGGACGTCTCCAACTTTTAATGATATAATGTAGAAAATGTTGTTTTTCTCTTTTGTTGGGGTTGGATTATTATATATTTAAAAGGTGTTTAAGTAAATTGAATGAAATGTAGATGTATGTTTTAGCACCGCCGCGGAGGTGTTAAATAGGCTATAATAAATATAGCGGAGGCTGAGTAGCGCAAACTTATTATAACCTACTTATCGTCTTTTCTCCCACGTCAGGCCCGCATCCATCAGCTCCGCTGAATACATCCGTAGGATGGTCATCGACGGTCTGCCAGGACGGCGGTATCCTCTTTCTCTTTACTTATCGTCTCCTGCGTTAAAATATTCAGATTTCCCAACACATACACCACACTCCATGCGCATACAACAACACAACATACACATGATATAACTTAACCACTTTGCTCACTTCACGTCTTCAGAAATGTGTCTTGTACATTGCGTTGTCCACGTAATTGGTGTTATTTATTTATTAATTTAATTTGTACAAAATACTTTGCACTCCCAATTGAGTTACAAAACTCATTCTGGGACAGATATTAGAAAAAGAAAGACTAAATATTACAATACTTCAGATTACAGAGTTACAAATGCTAAATCTAAAAATACAATAATCACAAAAGGAACAATAATCACAAAAAGGAACAAAAGGAACAATATAGAAAAATTAGCCATTATCATTATTAATAAAAATATTTAAAAAGTAGTCTTTTAGTGCTTTGTTTTGGGATTTCGCCGTCTTTTGGTTTTGAATTTCGTTTGGTAGTTTATTGAATTGAGTGCGGGCAATGCTTTATATATGTTACCTCAAATTGAAAATTCTTAGTTCATTGTACCAAACATAGCACTGTGTGCACAACATTAAAATATAAATAAATAAATAAATAACTCGGAAACGGGAAAACCAGTAGATATTGTATATGTACCTGCAAAAGATTTTTATTTTGGTATTTGCCATTGATAAATAATAATTCGCGGCTGTTATTACCGCATATTTATTTCAATGTTAAACGTGTACATCAATCATTTTAATCTTTTAATATTATTATATTATCATGATTTCAAAATCTTATCAATAAACTTAATTAGGTAGGTACTAGGTGCTAGTAAAAATATCGAAACGTCGCCTACAAACGTATAAACCCATCATTAATAATATACTCTTTTTATTATTCTTCAATTATTCAAATATTTTTAAAATGTGGTTTTGAACGTTAAATATTTTATGAAGGAAAAGTCGATACCAAGAAGCAGCATCGAATGAGAATGATACAGACTCTATCTTAAGAAGAAGAATTATTCACGGTGTAACAAAACTCGATGTACAAGCGGGAAACCAGTGAATCTACATCATATTTGAAGTCGATTTAGCAGATTTTTTTTTTTTATTTGACTCGTAGTTTTCGAGAAAATTGAGTATGAATATTTTTTTTTTTTTTTTTTAATTTCTTTCAAATTTTTATCAATATAATCTCTTTAGTCAAATTAATACTATGTTTTAGGATATCAAAAGCAAAAAACTTAATTTCAACAATAATTCGTTCAATTTTACTTAATCTACGGTAGGTAGGTACTTATGAAAGCTTTGAAAGGAATTTTTTTTTTTTTTTTGAAACAGATTCAAAAATCATCTTACACATTCGACTCCAAATATGATGTAGATTCACCAGTATTCGGTTTGTACTACAAGTTTTGTTACTCCATGTGTAATACGTTATTAATTTCTTTATACTGTTAACCGCTATAAAATGTATTAGTTTATTTCCTAAATAAAGCTATGAAAAAAAAAAAAGTGTAGTTTTAGCAAAACTTAATGATAATGAAGTAATAATATTAGTATAACACAAAAAAAACATCTTACGTGCGTAGAAAATGTATTTTCCACAAATATGTAAATTTCTTACAGTAAAAGAGTTAGTAATTTTCTGATTACTACGTACCTAATTCGGAACATACTTTTAAGAGGCTAAAAGTCCTATTCTGTATCCGGGGAACAATCCGTCGGGGGCTTTAATATTCCTGTGGGAACTCTCCGGTCGGTATGGCCCTATTCTGGCCGCCTAAGTACGGCCTTATAAAAAAGTAACGCGCCGTTACAGGGTATATCGTGGATGGCTTAGTAACAAAGGAAAACATTTCAATCTGGTATATTATCTCAACGGAGATGAAAAATGCGTACGCGTGTATGTTATAACGCTATCATGTTGTTGTCTTTACCTAGAAACTAGATAATATTGATTATACCTATATATTTTTTTATGCACGTTCCTACATAATAATTGAGACTACGTTTAAACATAGTCGGTTTTCGCATACGGGTCGCACCACAAGAAGTTGCCGTTTGTTTGATCCAAACACCGAAAATAGAAATTACGCTTATAATTACGCCATAAATAGGATTCAAATGAATTGCAACTTGGTGTGCGAGGGTGTTGAGTGTTGATTTCTTCAACTCCAGCATTGGATCAGTCAAGTCATTTTGTAATAAACTCTAGCATTGTATTGTTGTGTATTTAAGGCATATTATGTATTACATATATTTTTAATTTTTATGTATTTGCCAATATTTTTTGTATTCTCTTTTTATGGAAAGCCTGTATGGGCGTTTATAATGAATAAATAAATAAGTAGCTCTGTGTGTATAAATAACATTTAATGTTAAAAAAAGTATGTTTTAATAAAAAAATGGTTTTTACGTCTTTGTTGAGATATTATACACACTTAGTTTGGAGAAGGTTTTTTTAAAAATAAATATAGAAAAAAAACTGTAAGCCTTTGTATAGGTACTATTTCGAATTAATCTTAATAAATTAAATTTTATCTTTGTGTAAAATCATATGCTACATGTTAGCTACATTTAACAAAGATAGAAATAGCTACAAATTATTATTGTTTTCTATAATTTATGTCTTCATTGCTTTGTGATTAAATAAATCAACATTTATTTCATTTTTATATCCCTACAGAGATGAGGTAGATTTTTTTCAAATTCAGGAATATGGATATTCGAGCGTTTTACAGGGCTTATGACCTGTCATTGGCTGGGTTAAGTGGCCACTTCATGTACTACATCATTCCCCATTCCGCTTATTAACGAATATCCACACCTGGGCTGCGATTCCGGTCGTAAACTCAAACGTCACTAGACGCCCATTTCTCGCCGAACTGTCAAATCGCTGTTAAATCGTTTATCTCTAACCTTACTTATTCGACGAATTCGCTTCTCCAAAAAGATTGATCTTTTATGTCTTGTGGAATGCATAGACCTTGAGAGATTCTACCAAGATTCTACTCTACATTGAAGCCAAAAATCCGATTCCGATTTTTGACAGTGACAGTTGAGTGACAGTTAAGGGAATCGGTAAAATGTCTTAAACCTTAGTAGAATTGCACCGCAGGTAACATTTTTGATTTTGTATATATGTTAGGAATCGAGAATCATCCACCAGCGCGTTAAAAGCTCCATCTTTGGCCTGTGCATTGATATTGATGTTGTAAAAATATAATGTTGTAAAATTCAACATTGTTTTCACTTAGTTCACTTATTATCTGAGCTTTACGAATAGAGTAGTGTAACATTATATCGGCTTTTTCTTTTGTTTCCGTCCGGAGTTAGTCCTAATGGTCGGTTTACATTTTACGCCTTCCGCCATAAATATGTCTCCCGAGTACCGTACCACTAGCCGAAGACGTCGAATTATATTCAATACATGTTTAAAATACTTTTATTTATTTATTTTATTTTATTGTTTTTACGCCCATAGGGTTTTTTACATAGACATTTTTAAATGATTCACAGTAGGTAGCTATTCATTACCGCCAGAGATGGCATCCAGACACTGTTTCCTTAAATGCACTAGATTTGTGTTGAAAAACATCAATATTGTTAGTATACTTATTAGCCAGTGCGTATATTCTACGTATCGATGAGTTAGCACTGTAATTGGTCGATGATTGGCTACAGTAAAATAGTGCATTACTACGGGAAACTCGACCAGGCACTCGTATACTAATTAAATTTGTTAGTTGACAACAATCAAACATAGATTCTAATACTTTGAACAGAAAGAGCACATCATTTAATATTCTTCTATTTTCTAGTGTTTGTATATTCAAAAAGTTATTTAAAAAGTTATAATTTATGTTTACAATGGGAATATTTAATTTAAAATTAATATAGCGCAAAAATTTATGTTGGACTCTTATAGTACACTAGGTAGATACATCACATTTCTCTGAAAACCGTTGTTTAGATACGTTAAATCAACAAGCCAGAACTATGTAGCAACGATATCACTTGTCTCCCTTTGGGCAAACTTATAGGACTTAACAGATATTCAAATATTTTATTACAATCTTTGTCGTTATGATACATTTTCCTTTGGTTCATCTAAGCGTCAACTATCTGAGTTTATTATACCTCTATATTATTATTATAGTGCAAACTCCTGTATGGGGCTCTATGTAGAAGAAGATACTATACTATTTTCGCTAATCTAATGATCTTTATGATTTTTTCTCAACAAAGGAAAAAGTCACAAAATCCAAATGCAAGAACTAAAATCTTAAGAGATTAAAAATTTTCACTGGATTTTTCTGTATTTTTCTACAAGTTGTAAAGTTGATTTGAAATATGCCGTTTTTTTTCATAATAATCTTACGAGGCAATTTTTTTTTTATTTTTTTTTTAATGTTGATTTAGGTATATCTAAGGTACGATTCTTTTTATTTTTTTTTCTTTGTTGATATATTCAGTACGACCCTTTTTGTGCGCTTAGGAGACGGGTGCTTTAAAAGCATCCGTTCGCGGATAATCCGTTTTTATAAGCTCCGTTTTAAGTATTTTTTTTACTAGGAATCTTTTGAATTTCGAATATTCATTACTGTTCATTTAAAAAATATATAGGACATTTCCTAATGTTTTTCTTATAATAAACCCACCACCTCAAGGTTTGGAATAAAAACGTTATTATTATGATTGTAAAATGTTTTTTTTTTCTTAAGGGCGTAAGGGTTAGTGCATCGGATTACCATTGCTATAATATTTTCCCTCACCTAAAGTTAAATATGGTTCTGCACTGGTACACCAAGAAGACTAAAAGGGCCAAGTCTCCGGTGCGTCACCGCCAATTGGACAAAAAAATATTATTGATTGACCTATACTACACAATTCATAATAATAGGTACCTACGGTTAATTTTAGCAGAATTATCTAATCTCAAGTTAAATTGTTAGATCTACATAGGTCTACGTATTGTTATTTTAATATTGTACTTTGTATCTTGAAACTATCTCCACCATCAAATATATATGTTGATTTTATAATCTCTAAAATTAGTTTTGACAGAATGATGTAGCGTTCTATCATCTCTGCCTACCTTCGGAGAAACAGCGTAACTGTTAGTTATAAGATTTATTTAGGTATGTATTTAATGTAGGTACTATCATAATGCATGCAATACTCACTATAAACTTTTGTTTTGCGTTTATTTTAGTGAGCAACCCCTTCAATTTGCATAAACTTTGTGCCACCACTACTCGAGTTCCCGCCAAAAGAAAACAAAATGGCGGAGGAAATCTAATCACGTGACCATCAACCGTGGACTAGACGCGGGGATAGTTGAGTTTCTTCTTAATATGTTTTGGTGGAAGGTGTAGCACCGTGACCAAACACAACGAACCGTTGCATGCTTGGGGGTCTTCTGAATTATATTATATTATTTCGGCCATTTTAGGGTTGCAGTAACGATGTTTTGGTACTGATTGTACAGGGGTCAGGCACAAATTTTGAAAGAAGAAATACATACAAAAACATTTTTTAAATTTAATTTATTTTTAAAATACAAAACAGTTATAATTTTTAACCGCAGTTTGCTGTATTGTCCAACTTAGAGTAAGATAGAAAATAATTATAAAAGCAAAATTCTGTACTGACGAATATCTGTGAAATATTTCCTTTAAAAAAAAGTTGTAAAAAATCTAGTATGGATAAAAAACATTTTTGCCTAGCTCCGAAGACTGCAGTGATACAGGCATAATATCTTTATGTTATAAATTTAGTAAATGGCATATATCACGTCCATAATAAGGTTTTGTTCTGACCAAATGGAAACTTTTTGAGTAAATGACAAAAAAACTTTTTTTTTTTCAATTTTTTGTTCAATAAACTATTTTTATCCATAAAAAAAATCAGATGTTTGTCCGTTTATAAAATATTTTTTGTGTAATTAATTTCAATTTTTCAAAAAATGTTTCAAAGCTATACTTAAATTGATTTTCATTTGAATGCGCCATAATTATTCAATTCAAAAAATTCAAGAATTATAGATGCTATTTCACCACAGCAACCATTGTCCAGAAACTGTAATAAGGTGGTATAAAAAAACATTTTGACGATTTTACGACGCACCCAATGGTGCATAGAGCACTGCATTGGCATACTGTGAGTGCAATGAATCTTGATAATTTGTTACATATGATCGCCAGTCAGTCTAACGCTTCGGCGCCAGTCCAAATTAGCATACAAGAAATATTGTAAACATAAATCAAATGGCTATTTATTTGAATTTTAACAAAAATTATCGACTTACAGTAATAAAATACACTAAAAGCTTTGTTTCGGACCTATTTTTTGATTTACAAATTTTTTGTTCAAATGTCTCTATTACTCTAATTGTCCATGCGCTTGGTAGCTGCAAGACAAATTGTAATAGAGTCTCTCTCGGTAAATTCAAGCCATCTTTAGTAAATAGTTACCCCAATTACTAATATCAGATGGAAGCTGGCATTCCAATAGTCCATGCGCTCTGTAGCTGCAAGACAACCTGGATTCTAGACTCTTTCTTCTATCAGTAGAATTAGTATGTCACTTGTATCGCGTTTTAAGTAAATTAGTTTTAATTTTAATTTGTACGTGGGTGAAGCGAGTTCCAACCGTCCATGCGCTTTGTAGCTGCAAGACGAATTGGAGTTCAGTACTTCGCCTACGTATAGATTTAATATAGTTTCTTAAATAATCGTTGTCTCAGATCCTTTATTCATAGATTGGGAATGGAATTAATTAAGAATATCGAATGTACAGCGCCCTTGAGGTGATTTCTCACAAAAATAGTGCTTAATAAATTATCCTAATAATAATATTCATCATATATTTTCACACTTTTACAAACTCTTTTCACTTGACTTGCCTTCAACAATGCTCTGATTGGTTGTGCATCTACCAGCTTCTAATATAAGCACCACATGCTGTGACCGAATACCCTCATATAAAGGTATTTAAATCCATGACAATAGGTACCTAAAATGTACCTATTGCAAAAAAATCATTAAATTTAGTATGCAGCGACATTACTCTTTCGAAACTTCGAAAGGGTGAGTAAAAATGCGAATTGCACGACGATTTAGTGTAGAAAAGTAGACACCGGATACGACCTGCAGGTGATGAAATTATTTAGTTTAGGCTCATTGCACTCTAAAAGTTTTGGCGGGAAACCCATCCCAGACGCCATTTTGCCTCCTGGTGTCGCCATCTTGGAGTAGGTAAGTACTTGCCATTACAGTAAAAGTACATTGGTAATGTCGCATGTCGATTTGTTTCATACGGAGCAGTTTTAGTAAAAGTCAGTCTTCGACAGAGATGTTTAACTAAGGGCCGGTTGTTTGATCAGATTTTAATCAAGTTGAAAATCCTCTGGTTAATCGCGTTTCAAAACTAAACATTGAAAATTTCTATGGAATGACACAAATCACATAGTTTTTTCTATGACTCAAATGTCACATTGACAGGTTATGCGTAGCGTCTCGAGCGATCAGCTGTTAGATGGCCGCCATTTTTTAAACTTATACTTTTACTTATATATCCTCCAATATCGGCGGCTTATTTTTTTAACCAATGAGTATACATTTTGATCACCGGCTAAGAGTAACTCACGATCAAACAACTCACTTTTCAGTATTTTATTCAGATTTTTAATTTATAACATATAAGGGCCGAGGCGCTACTCACAACCTTTCAATGTGACATTTTTGTCATAGAAAAAACGATGAAATTTGTGTCATTGTATAGAAATTTTCATTGTTAAGTTTGGAAACGCGATTAACCAGAGATTTTTTTTTACTTGAGTAAAAATCGATGGCAAACAACCTATTCTGAAGTAACTTATACATTCACTCTTTCCCACGATCGTTTTTTTTTTTTTTTTTAACCACCTCAACAGTCCAGGTGGCCCAATTACAGAAGGGAACAACCTCACAAACACCCAGGCTTAAGAAAATCGCTTTTTAATTTTTGTGTTCTCACCAGGAATCGAACCCGGAACCTCTGTAAGTATTATGAGTCCAGCGTCTTATTAAAGTAAGATGTAACTTTTACTTCTAATCAAACAACCGGCTCTAAATGTACTTAGTATTACCTCTCATTGTCTCATTATGTCTTAATCGTAATGCTCACAATAAATTATTAACCATATAAATTTTATTATAATTTATTCATAATACTGTTTAAAATGGATTCCGATAATTACGAATATTTTTTTTTTGATGAATACTTCTTAGTGTGTTGATGAATCATTCGGCGTCAACATAGTTTATCGGGAAGAAATTTTTTGGTGCTTCGAATTTAATCGTTATTTATTCACTAATAAATCAAAAAAATTTTTTTGTATAAATTATTACAAACAACATAATATATAGATAAATACATAGATAATTTGAATAGTAAAATATTGTTTGTACATCTTATCAATTAGGTAATAATTACATTTAAGATATTGTCGATACTAAAATAGTGGGTAGATAATATTTTATTAATGATTCATAAATCAATAAAAATACATATCCATAAATAATTAAATACAAAAATTTACAATGGTTTTGATTTTATCTCGTACCAGATGGCTAAATATTAGCTATTTACATGGGAAAATCCAAAATAATTAATCTCTCCTGATTTGCATCGTTTTTTTTAAATTTTAGTAAATTTAGCTTAATAATAACTAATAATTATGTTGATATTTAATTTATTATTTAAAAACAATGATAGATAGTTTTAAAAGTATTATGACAATATTATTTTAAATATTTAATAAGTACCAAGTTGTATAGTTTTATATAAGAAACGCCCCTTCTGGGGAATTCTTGTTCGAACTGTGAGAAGGAGTTGCTGAGATATTTGAGAAAAACTTAACTTATACTTATAAGTACGTGGAGATTTCTAATTTCGCTTCTAATATCCTCATGTATTAAATGTATTGTTAAGGAATAAGGACTATAAAAATTCGTCTTGTAGCTACCAAGCGCATGGACAATTATTAGTGTTTATTTCAATGTCATTACTTTTACCAGTATGTACAGGAGCGATATCGATGTCAATGATTTCGAATTGTAAGATTTTTGCTTCAAAAGCATTATTAATAATGATTGCAGTTATTGATAATGATTGCAGTTATTAATAATGATTGCAGTTATTAATGTTATCATTGGTTAACCCTGTACCAGACATTTTGAATAGATAAAGAGTATGCGGTGTTAGGAATGCACTTAGAGGGTTTACAGATGAGGCCGATTGGGGTCGGGGGGAACTTAGTATATGTGTACCTACTCAACCCTCTGTCGGAGCCAAAATACGGGTGAAAGCCACCCTCAATAAATTCACCGTCTGATCGGGAATGCATTTAGCATTGGAATCTCCAAATACTTATATGTATATGGCTCATGAATGCAGGATACAAAATTGGAGCTAATATTTCATGTTTGATACCTTGGATAGACACGGAACCATAAAACCGATCATCTTGTTTTTATGTAATAATTATCAAGACATACAGCATTTGGTGAACCAATGGAGTGCCCTGTGCACCATTCTATGCCAATATTAAATATCATTGCATTTAAATATCATTTGTCTCTTCCACAAGTAAATAAGCATAAATTCAAAAAACATAACACACCTTTAAAACAAAAGTGACTGCAAAATAATGTTTTTTATTACTTGCTTATTTTTAGTTAAATATGTTATAAATCCAATGCTTTCTTCAAATTCTTTGATCAGTTTCTTAGCTATGAATTTTTGTCTTCTATTGTCAAGAAGAGTTTTGTAATATTCAAAAAAATCCCATACCTACCCATGTAGGTATAAATCGAAATTGACCAATTTCGTACAGTGTATAAATTTTAAAAGACATGAATATGATGTAACTAGACTTATATTCTAATTTTGTAAAATTATACAATTGTTAGATTTTCTTAGTAATTTTGTGACATTTTATCTCCCCAACTGCCAATAAAGATGTCACAAATACTCGTATCGCGTATTCACATATTTTCCTGTTTTCGACTACTGTTAAATTAATGTATCAAGCACCTACCAAAAACCATTATCTAATTATTTTAAACACTGATTTAGTATCAAAGTTTTTCATATCGACCACACATCTAAATAAAAAATATTGGAAAAAAATACAAAAAGATTACAACTTCACAGACAAAAAACAAATATATATTAGCGTAGAAAATAATCAAAATTTTGGTAAATTAGATAAGATACGAGGACGTAATATAAGGATGGCCCTTGTGGTTCTACAGCAGTTATCCTCACATCATGAAGGTGTTCGTATTACTTTGTATGCTCGTGGCAGCGGGCTCAGCTGGTACTCCTGCGGTGGACAGGTTCATGGTGCCAACTGGAGTCGATAGGCTCATGCACCTGGTACACCGCATGCAGTATGCAAAGATTGTTGGAGGAGCTGAGGTCACCCCTCACTCCAGGCCATACCAGGTAACAAACATTTATTCTTCTCCTAAGTTTAAAAGTCCAAAGCACCCTTCTCAGAAGAGTCGCTAAAACGACAGAATAGATTGCAATCGTGTCCCTCAAATATTTCATCAACCCACCTGACTCCAGCATTTTTAAAAGTCAAAATCCAATCACAAATGATATTTTGTATGTATTCAGTATTCTTAAAATTGATGTTGCCAATAGCTTTTAAGCAACATACAGTCAAGAACACGTTAAATCATCCAGAAAAAAGTAATCTTTATACTGACGCTCGTGAAAATTAAAGAACCTTGATCCAAATCACCGTCAGATGTATTTGGTGATATTTTAAAATTCTAAACTTGTAAGGATCAGGTGTAATGTATCAGCTGTAGTCTATTAAGGAAACATCTCTTTTACTAAGATTTTAAGATTTTTAAGATTTTACCTAAATGTATAGCAACCACGGGGAACTTGACGTGGAAATCAGTCTGTTGATCAACAAACCTTTCACACCATTAAACAAATAGTTGGTATGGGAAGCTATTCAAAGAACTTTACAAGTGACTCGCGGCCGCTTCCCATGCAAACGTATTCCTCGATTTTCTCCCTGGAATTTTGCATAAGAGCAATGATTTTTTTCTCACATTTTAGATATCGATCAGATGCGTGTTTGCATTGACTTATTTTTTTAATATTTTATTTGTTAGAGGAGATATATAAATGATTTAAAAAATAAGACGATACAAACACGCATCTGGTCGATATCTAAAATGTGTGAAAAAATCATTGCTGAAATGTTAAGTTCCATGGATAAAATCGAGAAATACGTTCGTATGGTAAAGCGGCCACTAGTCACGTGGTGGAGTGTGTTCTTAATTGAGTGTTTTGGGATTTGGTTAACATTTTTACAAGCTAATTTTACTGTTTCAAAAGCAGACTGTACTTGCTCTAAAATAACTACATCTTTAATGATAGATCTGGGAAACAAAGTAAATTTTGTTCTGTTTTTTAGGTTGGTCTTTTCCTGACTCTTCCCCAAGGCACTGCTTTCTGCGGTGGTTCCCTGATCAGCAAGAACTACGTTCTAACCGCTGCTCACTGCGTGAACGATGGCAAGAACCAGGTGTCCTCGTTCAGCGTCGTCCTGGGAGCTCACTCCATCAAGGATGAGGATAACACTATTGTCCAGACCACCACTGCCACCATGCACCCCAAGTGGAGCCCAACCACCCTCCAGAACGATATCGCCCTCATCAAGCTTCCCGTTGATGTTGAATTGACAGGTAAAGATTAATCAATTCAAAATATTAGCAATATCATGACAACATTAATGAGCTTCTTCAATTTAGCTCTTAATAAATGTATGATATTAGTCAAATATCTCTTTTTATAGACGCAATATGTTTTCATACTTTCAGCTTCCGATTCAAATGTTTTAGTCTTAATATTAGTCTGAGCAAAGTCTTAAATAAACTACGCATAAAATTCTATCGGTACGAATCATTCTAATCTTAGCTGAGATTGACTTAATGACTACAACTTTCATCCTTTATTCAATCCACTTTTTTATTTTGATTTTGTCAAACAAAAAAATTATATACTGCCTCAATGACTCTTTTGTAACAGGTCTGGTTCTGATTGGAATTATTTTTATTATTTTTGTTTACGAACGTTACTAAATATTATTTTATTCAATCTATTTTAGAAAATATCAAGGTAGTCACTCTTCCCCCAAGTCCGCTATGTCTGAGAGCTTCGTCAACGCCGCCGCTACCGCTTCTGGATGGGGCAAGGAATCTGATGGTGAGTATTTATTAATATTATACTAGAGTTCTTTTAGTAGTTTGGTATCATATTTGCGCATGGATCCAAGGTATTCAATCAATGTACCAATTCTTTTTCCAAGGATCCTGACGACTTCTAAGAAACAAATTTCCTACCACCGGTTCTCAATTTATACCAAAAGATGTATTTCACACAATTCAACCTAAATTAGCATTTTCCACCAATCACCCTTCATCTAAACTAAGTTTATGAGTGTTTTAGATGTTTGATTGTCATTTATTTTTCAATTCCATGACGTTTGTTTTTTTTCTACTATTATTAGGTATATTTACACATAACTTTCTTTTCTTTTAGCCAGTACTGCCATCGCCAACAACTTGAACGCTGTTACCATGCCAGTCATCACCAAAGCCGCTTGCAACATCAGATACTTGGGTGTCATCCAGGATACACACATCTGCACCAGCGGATCCAACAAGAAGAGCACTTGCAATGTTAGTAGCCAACATAACCTAAACTGACCACCAAAATATATATCACCTGTCTACCTAATCATATAACCCATTTATGCCTTATCAAACATACGGTACTATTTAATCAATGTGTTTTTGACCATTCTTTCTAACCTCAACTGACCATCAATGTAAGTATACTTACACCTTACCAACCTTACCTAACCTCAATTCAATCAAATCTTGACATAGTTTGTCTCCTGTCAACCTTACTTCAGATGACCAGATAGCTCATGAAGCTCATTAGCCTCCATGACGATGACATTCCACCCTGCACTATCTTGAGTCTTCTGATCCTAGTAATTCATCCAGATCAGCCGACACATTGTCAAAATGTCCATGTAAAGCAATCTTGGCTTACCAAATAAAAATATGTATCATACATCATATCTATAACCCATAGTTTCTTTAATGAATACCTACATCCTACATACCTAACAATTATAAAAAATCAAGTGTGTATAAGCAGATTCACCTCCCAAACAAGTCTTCTAATAAATGTCCATTCCATATATTTTTTTAGGGAGACTCCGGTGGCCCATTGACTGTTGAAGAGAAAGGAGAAACCATCCAGGTAAAACACCTATTTTTACGTAATTTTCTTAGTACATTTTAGGTCTTAAGAATAGTTTGCTCCAATTCATTCTCTTTATTTCAGTCAATATATCAATAGGTCGACCATAACAACGGACAACGACATCACAAAAAAATCAGCCTTGTGTAAAATCTTATCGTTTTTTCATCTGATATTAATTTAATATGATGACAAGATACTTATTTACTTTTAAAAAAATTATATGCGTAAAAACTATTACATGTGAACTATTTCGTAAATTTTAGGAATTATTGAATAGAAAACTAGGAAAAACGGGGAATTAAACATTTCAAACAACAAGTTTTGATCTAATTGCCTAAAGCTTTTTTTAATATTTTTATTTTATTTTATTTAAAAGAATATTTTTGTTTACCAAGAAATACAATAAAAACACATATATATATACATTATAAAAAATAAACAAAAATCCCACCAAGGCATAGCCTGTTTGTGGGTATACTGTGAAAGTCAATCATTATGCACGAGGCAAAAGAGAAAAAGATAATTCAAAAAAAATACAAGATATTGATATCTTTATACCAGAAGAAGAAGAAGGCAGATAATTATAATATATAAAATAAAAAATAAAGTAGATTGTGTTATTGTTATGGTCTTTATAGTAAGAATGATTCTACTTTTACACTATGTATCCAGCTTTGTGTTAATTTTTTAAAATATAAAAATTTGGAAAATTTTACAATGCAATTTTATCAAATAAATTATGACCTTATTCAATGAGGAAAGGGCTCTTCTACGCTAATGATAACTGATTACTCAAACAGCTGTTTGAAAAAAATGAATGCTGAATGTTTTACTGTTTTGTCCAGATTGGTCTGACATCCTTCGGAATCGCTCTTGGCTGCGAAGTAGGCTGGCCAGCGGTGTTCACCAGGGTTACCAGCTACATGGACTGGATCTCAGAGACTGCTGGAATCACCATCGCCTAAACGATACAATCAAACAACCAATAAACTAAACACAACATTCAGTTCATTAAATCCTTCTGTGAAGACAATAAACTATGTAAATACTCAAGCTCATAATTACAATAAACAATAAAATAATTTTGTAACAAATTGGTGTTTTTATTTTAATCTTGTAATGTATTTTGTCCGCCTTGTGGTGTTTGGTGTCCGCCTAGAGGTAGTTTGTGGAATCCATATGCTCTACATAGGCAGCGGATATGGTATGATGATGATGATGATGATAATGTAGTGTAGCGGTTACGGGCTGTCATGCAAGGGGTCGCGGGTTCTATTCCCGATTAGGGTAAATATTTAAATGTGATTTTTACATAAAAACATTTATATGTGATATCTTCATGAAACAAATTTGTTGCACTTGCGTATGAAAGCAGTGCCCTATGCACCACCGGGTGCGGATATGATGCAGAGAAATAGTAGTAATTAAAATTTTATTCAGAAATTTTAAATAAGATGCAAATTTTATCAATGGTTATATAATAATTTTATCAGGATTTATGTTTTTAATGCATCATTCTCAATAATAATTTCATGATAATTGTATGACACATTTTTTTTATTAGAATATCAAAGTAATTATTTAAATCGTAAATAATCTGGATAATCTTGAAGATCAGAAAAATTAAATTCTGTTACTAACACAACTTCATTTATTTAAAAAATGTTTTTCACGCGTTATATAAAATAAAATTTATTGACTATTTATAAGATCAATAAAGAAGCACTAGGTATATTTTATACACTTGTAGTATCTTCTCTTAGATGTGATTGCATTATTTATGATGATTTAAATATAAATAGTACGCTAATAAAAAAAAATATTAACGTACTACTTAAGTAAGTAATATAAAAAAAAAACTTTTTTGTGTGTTATTAATGACGATACGATTTTTTTAAGTGACGTCATGGTGGCGTTTCGACTATAATCTGTGGTTCCGACTTTCATAAGAATAAAGAATAAATTTGTTAAATTATTATCATGTATTTATTTTATGAAACTCAATTGAAACGAGCATTGTTTTTAATGAATGTACTCAATACTATTAATACCATCCACTCATAAGATTAACTGTTAACAGCTGTTCTAGGGAGACTAAATAGCAGGCATCTTGTTTTGCTATATAGAAGCCTGTATGTAGATTGATGATGCGTATTATAAATAATGTGTGACGCGGTCTGCTTGCTTGAAATGTCAAAACGTTCGCTACGGGGGCGGGGGCGGGGATTTTAAAACGGAAAACGGAAACAGTCAATGTAGATGCAAGTAGTGACAACATCATTGTTTACCATTTTGAAATGAAAATAATTTTCAACATTTTAAATGTATTTTTAAGTGCATTTTAGAGATATTTCATCCTACTTATAATTTTTTTTAAATATTCGCGTGAACACGAAAACCTTTTTAAAATTCAATTCCGGGTAGTACTAGAATTCCTTATTGACATTTTCAGAATATACGTATAATATAAATCTTATCATTTCTGAAAGACAAAAGCATTAAAATCGAAGGTTGATACGTACCAAATGAATGATAATTTTTGTAGCATTTGTGTACTTATTTTAATTTAAATTATTTATTAATGATCAGTTACAAAGGATTAAGATGATAATTCCAATCATTTGATCAATTGGTTTTTTGGTCAGATAGGTTACGAAATTGAGCGTCGCATTACAGCAGACAGATTTGGCTTGTTCTGATAAGATATGAAAATCCAATATAACCGTCGTCCTTTAGCTGCTGGTTCAGTTATCTTCTCATCATGAAGGCGTTCGTGGTCCTCTGTATGCTGGTGGCAGCCTCGGCTGCGACTCCTTTGGTGGACAGGTACATGGTGCCAACTGGAGTGGACAGGTTCTTCGGAGTCCTTCACAGAACTCAGTACGGCAGGATTGTCGGAGGCGCTGAAGTGGCTAAGCACTCCAGGCCTTTCCAGGTATTAAACGAAATATTCTTCTTGTATCTTGTTGAGTTGGGTTTGAAATTACAAAATAAATTTGATTTTTATGTATCTATCGAAGATGAAATGGATTTGTTTTCAAATTCGGGAATATGGATATTCAAGTAAAACTATGTATTTATTTATTTATTTATTTACGCCTAATCGGCAATTACATAAAAATTAACAGTTATATCATAAATGGTACAACACATTACAATAATGTCAATAGAAAATAATACAATAGTAGAGGACGGTAAAATGAGTAGGTTATGGGAAATCAGAAGGAATAAGTTGTTAAAATTCAATAGAATTTAGTGATTTCACGAAAGAATTATTCCCAAAGAAGTCAAGACTAGGATTTACATTCGCTAGTCTAAGAATTCTTCATGGCAGAGTTAAAACCGTATTTTGTCCTGTGGGTTCCAGTGTGAAAAGGTTGATAACCGTAAGTTTCTCTGAGGAATGTTAATATTTGTTAAGTAAATCAGGAGAATCAAGCAAGGAGTTTACAATTTTAAATAATGTAATAATATCAAATTTTTTGCGCCGGTCTTCCAGCGACGACATAAATAGCTCTTTTTCTAATGCCTTGTAAGTATATTCATTTCTGTGTAGCCCCATCATCCAGCCTACCTTTCTCAAGAATCGATGTTGAACAGATTCGATCAATTTAATGTGGAATTTCATAGTATGGGGACCAGATAACTGAAGAGTATTCTAGGTGAGGGCGAACTAGGGAACAGATGAGAGTTTTCAAAGTGACAATGTTTTGGAAGTCAGATGTACTTCTGTTAATAAACCCTAATAGTTTCAGTGCCTTATTAACGATGTGCTCAATGATATTTGTTAACTGTTGAAATTACGAGCAGAATGCAAGGCTGAGATAAGCATTATCGACAAAATTAAGAAAGGTCTTTAATTGGTTCAGTCATGTAGAGCGAATGGATGATGAAAAAACGGCTAAAAAAATATATGATGCGACTGTGCCTGGATGTAGAAGTCGAGAAAGGCCGAGAAAGACATGTGAAAGTCGTAAAGTCGGAATAATCGACGTGCGTGCATGAGAAGATGTATGAATGTGGAGGAAGCATTCGTTCTATCTTCTCTGCCTACGTTAGTGAGCGCCTAGTTATTGCTGTGATATCACAAGCGCATGCAGGACAGCGCCAAACCTTCAAACCGCGCTTAGAAAATTCATATTACGACATGTGTCGCTAGTTTCAAAAAAATATTTATAAGCAAAATCAAAAATGTTACCTGGTTTTCTTCATGGATGGTATTAATTTGACTAAATAAAATAAATTTGATAACAATTTGCAAAAATTAAAAAAAAAAACTACTTCGTGCTCGATTTTTTTCGAAATATATGATGGGTAAATAAAAAAAATCTTCAAAATCGACCCCAAATATGACGTAGATTCACTGGTTTCCCGCTTGAGTTTTGTTACACCATGTATTTCAAGGAGCACCATTCCAATTTATCAATCCTTGATAATCTCCTTCCTCTCAGGTTGGTCTCTTCCTGACCCTTCCAGGAGGCACCGCCTTCTGTGGCGGATCCCTGATCAGCACGACGTACGTCATGACCGCCGCCCACTGCGTGTACGATGGCAAGAACCAGGTCACCGCCTTCGAGGTGGTGCTCGGAGCCCATGGCATCAAGGACTCCGACAACACCATTCTGCAGTCCAAGACAGCCATCATGCACCCCGCGTGGAACCCCAGCACTCTCATTAACGATATTGCTCTCATCAAGCTGCCGACTGCTGTCTTAATTTCTGGTAAGATAGATTTATTTATTTATCATGGATAATTTATATAGCGCCGTTTTCATATAAATATACCTCAAGGGCGCTTCAAATATTGAATTTAACGGCTCGGGAAATTTAAAGTTATTGAAAACTCAATTTCTGAGTAGAAAAAATACTATTATCAAAATTAATAAAAAGATTTTGAGAACATATAGGTCTTAAGTTTCTTTCGAAACATCACTTCACTCTCACAGTTGCGCACTTCTGGTGGGAGAGCATTCCAAGCCACAGGGCCCGCAACCGCAAAAGTGCGCTCTCCAAATTTTGTGCGCTGATTACGGATCGGTACTAAAACCCTGCCTATAGCTGTAGATGTAGCTGATCGAAGTGTGAGACGTCTTTCAGCTAGTTTATCTGGAATGCAAAGCTCTTATAAATACTCTGGAGCGGCATCATGCATGGCTTTGTACATTAGCCAACAGAGTTTGTATTCTAACCTTTGTGGAAAGCGCAGCCAGTGAAGTTTCTTTAGCAGTGGAGTGATGTGGTCGAACTTAGAGATTCCAAAGATAAGTCTAGCTGCAGCGTTCAATACTGATTTACTACTACTTTCCCCCGCACCTAATGGTACATTGTATTGGTACATTAAAAGACCATACACCACCACGTGACTCGCGGCCGCTTCCCTTACAAACGTACAAACGTATGCCTAGATTTTCTCCCTGGAATTTAATATTGGAGCAATGATTTTTTCACACATTTTAGATGTCGACCAGATGCGTGTTTGTATCGTCTTTCGAGCAGTCGTGGTTGCAGCAGTATGAGGAAGCCTCTCACCCGTCTCTGTCTTCAGCACTTCTGGAAGCCTCCTGGAGAGAGAACCAGCTTTAACTAACTTTAACTGAAACTGACTTTAACTGACATTAACTAACTTCAACTAACTTATTTATTATGACACTGAGGGATCGATCCCACCTCCACCTGCGACTGTTATAGAGCTTTTGGGGACTCTCTGTCAGTCACAAATGCATAAGTTGCAAATGCATAAGCAAATTGCAGGGCCAAAGTATCCAAGTGAAGTTAAGTCAAGAGGGCGACAGCATCAATCAAGTCAAAAGAAAATCATGATGCCGCCACCCTTACGATCCCTCAGTATCTCCATATTGAAATTATCTTTTTTTTTTCTCTTTCTTTATTACAGACACAATCCAGCTTGTCACCCTCCCACCTCGCTCAGTCGCTGGAAACAACTTCGTCAATGCTGATGCCATCGCTTCTGGGTGGGGCCGTGTATCCGATGGTAAGATGGAATATATCACTTTTTTACCATCATCATTCCATATCTGCTCTGTATGTGGAGCATATGGATTCCACAAACTGCCCCCAAGCTAAGCGATCGGCTGCCAGATCCCGAGCATCTCCCAAGTTCCCCGTGCAAGTTAGGTCCACGTCTCGCAGTTCGAACTGCCGACGGATTGTCAGACTGGACGCCAGAACACTTCAGTTTATTTAAACATTCTAGTTAGAAAAATTCAAGCACAGTTTTCGTAGTATTCAAAATGCTGTTATAACTTTTAAAAGAATCGAGGAACCTAATTATAAATTATTAATTCAAAATTTCAGTTTGTTAAGTTTTATGAACAAAATTATTTTGTATCGAAATATGTGCAAATACCATTGGACTTCATCGATTTCATTTTATTTAGGATAAAAAATTAACTAGGAAATACGCCTTTTTTCTAAGTGGAAAACTAAAACTAGCTAACTAACTATTACCATCACGCCATTTCCCGTAGGGGTAGGCAGAGAGGATAGAACGCCATACTACTCCGTTATGGCACTTCTTTCATCATCCATTCGCTCTACAAGACCGAACCATCGTAAACGACCTTTCTTAATTTTGTCGATAATGCTTATCTCAGCCTTGCACTCTGCTCTAATTTCGACATTTGTACACCTATCATACATAGTCACATTCGCCTGAGAGATCGCATTTCAACTGCATTCAATCTACTTTCGTCCTTCTTTTTCCAACACCACGCTTCACTACCATACATAAGGGTTGGTACCAGAACTCCATTATGAACTGCCAATTTAGCCTCTTTTGATACGACCGACTTTAAGGCACTATTATCTCTGTTACCGGCACTAACCCTCCTATCAATGTCCTTATCCATGTTTCCATCCCTAGTGAACATGTTTCCCAGATATACAAATTCTTCCACCTGTTTCAAGCTATCGCCATTTATTACGATCTTACACTTAGTCATATTCACATTTATTTAAAAAACCATCACATTCGACATTTCCACATTCATTAGTAGGTCACTCTCCTTGCACACATCGTAAAAAATGAATTAGGAAATACGCCTTTTTTCTTAGTGGAAAACTCAATATCATAAATAATATATATTATAATTTATTCCAATAGCCAGCACCACTATCGCTTCCAACTTGATGGCCGTCACCATGCCAGTCATCACCAACATCACCCAGTGTAATATCAGGTATCTGGGAGTTATCCAGAACTCTCACCTCTGCACAAGTGGCTCTGATGCAAAGAGCACATGCAATGTACGTTACTTTATCTTATTCGACAATCCATATATTACATAATATATTATTTTATTTTATATATTTATTTTTTTCTGAAATAATAATACTTTCAAATTTAACAAATTTAATTAGTATACGAGTGCCTGGTCGAGTTACCCGTAGTAATGCACTATTTTACTGTGGCCAATCATCGACCAATTACAGTGCAAACTCACCTTTACGAAGAATGCACGCACTGGCTAACAAGTATACTAACAATATTAATGTTTTCCAACACAAATCTAGTGCATTTTAGGAAACAGTGTCTGGATGCCATCTCTGGCGGTTATGAATAGCTACCTACTGTGTAATCATTTAAAAATGACTATGTAAAATATGTGCGTAAAAACAATAAAATAAATAAAAATAAGTACTACAAAACATAAATTAGATACTGTTTTCAAATTTCGGCTCTTTACTAACTTCTGCTCGGCTCCGACTAACAAGTATACCTACATAATATATTATTTAGCGTGTCTTTTGACAGACTGTAGTTTTCTGAACAAGTGTTCAAATTTCGGTCTCATGTAAAGTGGGCATTACTCTCACTCAGCTATTTTATATTGTCTGAAATTTCTTAATTATTTTTTCTACATGAACATTGCACTGGAGCAATAAGGGCGTTTGTGCACTACAAGAAATTTTACTATTTCGAATTTAATTTATATTCTTTGAAATCGGTTTTATATTTATTAGGCCCGGTTTCATCAAAAAAAGTTTAAGCCAGGATTAAGTTCAAATAATAGTTTCTTTTATTTCGAAATTGGTTGCAAAAGGAACTATTATTTTAATTTGGCCCTGACTTTAACTTTAACTTTTCTTGGCGCAACCGGCCCTTTAGTAGAGTTTGCTTACCCTTTCATCTACAATATAGGTGCCCAACATTAATAATGTCCGAGATAAGGGGTTAAAATATTTCCTGCTAAGCTTTGGGAACTACATTGATACTTTTCTAAAGCTGTAAAATTCATTTGAATAAAAATCGCTTTCAAAATCGTCATCTAAGATGGAGTATGAAAGGTATTTTTATAAGGCATAATTGTGTATTTTATAATGAAATTTATGTTTCCACAGGGAGATTCTGGTGGTCCATTGACTGTTCTGAGCAGTGGAAAGACCATTCAGGTATAATTCAATACAAATATTATTTTATGTATTTATGATTTTATAAACATTTAAGCAAATAGAGGTAGTATATTTTATACTTACAAAAATTAAAGCAAAACAAAAAAAATTGGATGACCTCGAAAAAAGGGTCACTGGCAAATGAAAAACGTATTCTGTGATAAAATCAGAGAACAGCACATCATTATCAGCACACGTCGAGAGCCTCTCGACCGTACGATCACCAAAAGGCCGCTAAGTGCAAAAAACAAAATTTTGTCTACGAGCAAAAACGGTGAAAACACACCATGTACACTGTACGTACACACTATTAACTTGCTTGCCTCGGGATGTCGCGATGTGTGTGGTGTGTGTGTGTGTCGCTGGCATTATAGAGTAGAGTTATCACTAAGAAGGAAATGAGATTTAATACATTCTACATTAAAAAGTTTTTTTTCGTTATTTTCGTCATTTAAAAAAAAATTAAATAAATATTTTCATTTACAAATTTCGGTTACCCAAAAATGCCATTCTATTATGTTGACACTAATATGACTCATCTCGTATATATCGACGCCTCCTACGTATAATATCGTAACCCACAAATCGTCGATTTTGAGTTTTTGGTGAATTTCCTCTGTATTTAACTATATCTTTAATTCTACCAAAACAAAAAAAATATTTTGCCAATATTAAGGTCTTTTTTAAGGCGTATTTTGTCGTATCTACAACCAATGCATATGAACGAAAATATTTTCAAATGCTCCTCCTGTAAAATCGCATTTTGTGGGTTACGATATTATACGTAGGAGGCGTCGATATATGCGTGTTTCAATTGTGGTCGAAAGACAGACTCGAAGTGGAATGCTTCCATCTCTCAGGAGTGACGTCAAACATTCGCTTAACTCCTAATATCTCTCTTATTTACGAACCAATATGAAAAAATTATCGCCCCTATCGTCATGTAATTTTTCATTTCTTTTATTTATTCTAGTATCAAAATCTAACAATTTTTTATTGCAGGTCGGAGTTGTTTCCTTCGGAGTCGCTCTTGGATGCGAGAAGGGCTGGCCAGCGGTGTTCACCAGGGTCACCAGCTACTTGGACTGGATCTCAGCTACTGCTGGAATCACCATCACATAATCTGGATAAACAATCATATAAACATTGCAATAACAAACAAAACATATTCCTAAAATTTTAAACAAACTTCTGATACCTACATTAAATTTGACAAACCTACAATATAATTTTTATAAACCTATAACTGGAACCAAATTTATACCCGTGATAAGTCAATAAATAATCCTGTTTACCAACATTGTCTTCTTTCTTTTCTTTTGTATGTTAACTCTTTCCTTGCATTACTTGTAAAATGCTGGTGCCATGTTGTATGTATTAGTCAAAAATGGAGTTGGGCCGTATCAATAGTGCTATGAATGCAAAGAAAAGCTTAAACTAACAACCCAACAATAATGATATACCTACCAGATAAGTTAAGTTACTTTATATTATTTGTTTTTCCCATTTAAAATTTCACCAAAAAAAGTTATCTAAGCACATCCCTCTCACAGAAGCTTACATACCTACCAATTGAAAAATAAACAACAACTTAATTTATTTTTATCATGTCAAAAAAAATACTGTAAGTATAAATAATGTAAGTATAGATACATTTGTTTTTATTTTACATGTTTCAAGGTTCAATTTAACAGATAATTACAATCAGTGGTATAAGACGAACCGATAAAATCATAATATATTTTTAAAAAAATGTATTAAAATGATAAAATAAGATCAGTTATCAATCAAATTTAAGTCCAGGAGATAAGTAGGTACATAATTAAAAACTTTTGGTAGGTATTATTTCTAATTATAATACGAGATTGATTATGTTCAAAGTAACATCAAAATCTACAATGTTTTGGAAATCCCCATTTATAAAAATTTATTAAGAGCCAAACGTATAATTTAATCCAGATAATCTTTTTCATATTCAACACATTACTTACTTCATCATTATGATAAACTATCAACGTTTTACATATTGATAGCTCAATTTGTTTCCCTGATAGTAAGTAGTAAGTAGGATA
The DNA here is from genome assembly GCA_022494985.1 of Micrasema minimum. Classification (NCBI taxonomy): domain Eukaryota; kingdom Metazoa; phylum Arthropoda; class Insecta; order Trichoptera; family Brachycentridae; genus Micrasema; species Micrasema minimum. Next base: position 143,984 of record JAGVSP010000428.1, on the reverse strand, counting down.
TAGATACACAAGACAAGAAGACATACACCGCACTTCGCATCTTAGGACCTTATGTCTTCTACCAAAGGATGCTCTTGCTCAGATCTCTGTAATCTGCGCCAGCAAAATAATCCATAAGCAAGTTTGAACTTCATTGAATTGGGGAAAGGGGGTACAGTGACATTATCGAACTAATTATTGTTATAACACTGCATTAAAAGAGGATATTTATAGGGAAAATAAAAGACCCATGTTCTTAAGGCTGCGTTATTTATTTTAGGGTGACACTAGCTGAGTAAGACCTAAAAGGGATACCATCTAAACATAGATTTAATCCTCTAGACAAAATTATTAAAATATCAGGCAACGATGGCAACACAGAAGCCATACCAACTTAAGAAAAAAATAAAAAATCCAACCACTTGAATTATCATTCTGAAACATAATAATACTTTTCATTTTGTAATAATTAACTTGGGTAGTTTTGTGGATTCAATTTACAATAAATAATTTACTTAGTTAATTGTTTCCTCAGAATATTCAGTACTATAATTGATTGCAATAAATTTGTATCTGAGAATAACGGAAGCACAAAATCCGTACACATCTTCACAAAGCTAATTAGCCTAACAAAATCATATTGGCTCATATCATGAGTAGGTATAGTAAATATATTAAAGCTACACCTAAATGTAAGTAATTACTGTTATTTGATGTACCAATGATTTTTATTTTACGTTAATACATAATTGTTCTTTTTACTAAATATATTTCTTTATATTTTAACAAAAAATTAAATATTTTCTAGTAACGAATTATTAATTTTATTATAAATTCTAAATGAATTGTTTTTCAGCTAAATAAATTTGTATTCAATAAATAATGTTTTTCTAAGTTCATTCATCTCTTTTTTTAAATTTATTTGTTATTTCAAAACTGATACCCCAAATACACCTATTTTTATGTTCGTTTTACGTAAAACAATTACACAATCAGTATGACAAAGATGCCAATAACAGCTGCCAATGTAACAGCGATCATCTTTAGTGTTGCCACAGACATTAATATTGTCATTACTTGGTACCTAGAAAATTTAGATTTTTAATACCCACATGAAGATAAAGAACAATACAGTATTTGGGGTGTTCATTTTTATATATCTGTGATTTTCCATTGAAAGATAAAGATATTAGTTTTTTTTAGAACTACAAATAATGAGATTCCTAGAAATCTACATAATACATTATTGAATGATACACAGAGAGAATGCTTATTATGTATATATTTATTACAAATAAACACAAATCCTTTGGAAAGGCTGTTCAATATTGTTAATTGTTTATTTATCATCAATATTGACACACATTTGTCTACATTACTTTCTAGGGAATTACGTTTTAATAATCCGACATTTACTGAATTACCTATGTACATATTAATATTAGTATGATATGAACATGAAGACATGAAATAACATCAGAGATTTAATATTCATTTAAGTAATTAGGGATTGATCAATAGTAAACACACCATCAATACATTTTAGATTTGTTTTATAACTAACGGAGAATTTCCATACTTAAGGAGGATTGACGATGTTCAAAATACCATACTTTGGGCCTTATTCTCCGATTTTTAACAGGCTTGCTGGAATCTTGATAATATGTCTCAAATTGTTGTCTTAACAATCCCTCGAAAGCAAATCATTATTTGTCTCTGATGGTACAACATTGAAATGAAGAGATTTATTGAAACATGATTGATTTTTAATTATGATATTAATTTTGTTTAATTCAAATTGGATCATTAGAATACAAATTATTTTAAACTAGAAATAGAGATTTGAAAGGCTTTGAGGTCATAGAAAACTTCGGTTAAAAGGAATCAACATTTTTTCAGAAGAGATAGAAGTTTGCTGAAAAGTGCGAAGAGTAATTTGTGAATAAAACAGCTTTGTAACATTAACACTAATTCTGTGTTATAAATTATCATTCAATTTAGAGAATTTAATTGATAAAAAATATGTAAGTGATTTCAGTCAAATCAGTATAAGATTTTTAAAAATAAATTATAATACTCAATAAAACTAGCAAGACACTACTAAAAGCAAGGCGAAAGGCAAAAATAATGGATAAGATCAAGGAATAATGCTATCACAACAAAAAATATTTTTAATAGAGGCTTATATCACTACATTTCATATTTCAAAAAGCATGCTTTTTTCGATCTTGTGAAAACTGTATTTTTTTCCAATAGATTGTATAAAGAGTAAAAATGTATTTTGCTAAATCAAGCCATAGCACACATACATAAGCAATTAGCATTAGTTTTTTTGCATGTATTAATAATGCATGAATGCCGTATTTTCTGGTTTCCATGTCATACAGATGTGGATTGAATTTGACAAAAATAACATGCGCCAAAGTTGTCCGGAGGCATGTTAGATTGACTTTCACTCTCTCTAAAATCTTGAATCACCAAAATCTAGGATTTACATGTTCACAATATTGTAATTATGATTATTGATTTTGTGCCACGTGAAATACTTAGAATATCAACATTAAACACATCTCGTAAATCCCATTATGCTTACCTTAATAATAGTACCTACTTTGAATTTATCTGAGACTTTTCAAGGAATATTTCTCATTGTTTAAACTCCAGAATGGAGTTCAAAATACATAGATCTTTTCAGCCCTTTGTGGTAAGGTCTCTTATTCCTGCAAATGTACTTAATGACCTTATCCCGTATTTTTTTCTTCATAATGCCCATCTCTTGCTCAATCTATTTATTCCTAAATTATTATTCAGACAGTTTAAAAACCTAAAAACGGAAATTACAGTAATAATACAATGAGGCAGTAAATTGATGATTGAATTAAAACTGATAAGGATACTGGTTTTAATGTACATACCTCTATCCATCTCATTACTTAATTTGAGTGTTTAGAAAAAATAAGAAATAAGATAATTTGTTTGTATAAAAGTTGGTAGTGAATATTATGATTCATGAACTCCATCGTGTGTGTGATTGGGGAAAGTGGTAGAAAATAAAACAAAAAAATAAGCAAATGTGTTGTATTTAGTTACATTCAAATTACAGGACTCAACGAGTCGAAAATAATAGATTTAATAAAAAATGTACGAAATAAAATGACATACTAACAACATGAATTAAATGCTCTGTATATGAAGACGTGCTAGAATGCGTTATGCTAAAATGTCAGAACATAAAATCTTATGTCGAGGGAATAAAATAAATAAACAAATCAGAAAATTACAACAGTAATTTCTGCAAGTTAAAATTTAAGTTAAAAATTTACGTACTTTACATCTAGAAAAAATATATTTAAAAGTGTAAAACTGCAGGCTATCAAAAAAATAATTTGTGCAGAGTATAAATAGCTTTGTCCACAATTTTATAATAAATATATTGATTTGTACAGGACAAGCGTAGTAAGATGAAATCTAGCATCATGTGAATTGGTTTCTATACACGGATTGTGACAAATCACCTCAGCTTAAACCTAATATGAACGTTGTAAGACACATAAAATTACACATTTGAAAACACATAAAAACAATCATTATCCATATATATCTTTTATTATAATTCAATTTTATAAACAAACTTATTAAAATATCTCGTAATGAAAAGATTGATTTAGTCACGGATATTTGGGCGAAGTTTCCACACATCCACACAAGCGAGAATTTTATTTCTACAAGAATAAATATTCTTAAACATTTTAACAATTAATTTTTCTTTCCCAATAGGTTACTAACATTTAATATTTCCACACTAAATTATCTGAGTAAACAAATCAATCCAGTCATCAATAATAATAATAAAAATACTATACCAAAGTAGACAAACGTATAGTGGCAGTACAAGTTACAGTAATTATTATTACTTTCATGAATTCAATATCGCCATTTTCAAGTCGTTTCATAAGGGCGTTTCTTCCAAGAAAAATATAAGCCTACATGGGATGAGTGTTTGAATCAATACGCTAGCTTGTGGGAAACGTTAAATAATTTAAGAGTAAATAATTTATAGATTTTTTATCTATAATATATATCTTTTCGAATTTGGACATTTAATAATAACAGTAATTGCGAATGGTTACATACCTATAAGTTGGAAACATTCTAGTCAGGGGTGGTAAACTGGTGGAGTGTAATTTACAAGATCCTTTCACTCATTTTCAATATGTTAATAAATACATTAATTGGATCCTATAGAATTTTAGAGTACGTTCAAACATTTACAAGTCATCTCTGGGAGATGGCACAAAATATCTGTTGGCGTATAGAGTAGCGTATTCTGCGTCGCAAATGGTGGTATTACCACTACCTACATTCTTGGTCTGACATCTCCGTCATATTTCAACATTCACCGGCTTTACTAACTCAATATCAATTAATAAAAATGAAATAGACGAGAAATCTTTTAACACGGCGTGCTGATATCCGCAAAGACTTATTATTAAGGTACATTAGAGATGTTGCTTGATATAAATATTGCTGTTTGTGAAACTCCAACACATTTTGTCCAAAAGTCAAACTTCGCGGGTTGGGCCTCTCAAATTCTGTACTGGGGTGACAATTAACTGGAAATAAACGATAAATACATGTAAAATCATAGTATGTGGATTGATAAGAACATGGAAAAATTCATGAATATTATTGGATATCAAGTACAGCATTCCCTTACAAACTTCTCGACTGTTGAGATGACAATAATTGAAATTCGCTGGGATCACAATCGTTTGTACTCACTTCTTCTTGAGTGTGAAGAAGGACCTTCTCTTCTGGTCCTCCCTCTGCGGGGGCGGGAGAGTCTGTGCCCGGCCCGAGCCGCCGCCCGCGGCCGCCGCCTGCCCCCCGAGGGCCCCCAGCCACGACGCGACCCCCGCCTCGTCCGTCGCCTGCAGCAGGAACTCGCCGCCAGAGGCCAGCCTGGAATGAGAGATTATTTTAGAACAGATCAGAAGAAATGAGATATCATCCTGTTGAGACTGGGAATGAACAATTTCTTAATATTGAAAATGCCTGCAAAAATATAGCTATGTAATTATTAAAATTTTGTATGCAAAAATATTGTTTTGTAAATTCTAAATTTGTGAAATCCAAACTTGGTTCTATTATACTAATTATGTAAATATTCAATTATGTTTAGTACTACAATGTGTTATGTATAATACTACAATGCCCTGACTCGACACGGACTATCTAGTGAGTCGGGGCCAGATCATTGGCATGGGTCTCTACTGATTGAGTCGCCATCCCATTATTGTGATTATTAAATGTAAAACCTATAAATCAATAAAACCTTTTTTTATGCCTGCCTGAAGAGATTGTATCAATTAAAATAATTGTTTCGCAGAGACCCATTTTCATGGATAAAGACCTTACCATTACCTTTGTGATATATGTAAGTAATAGTAATGATTTTGTATCATAAAATCACAATACATACATAACTTTATATGTTTTTAGCGATCTCGGACAGGTGGAAGGGGAGATGGTGAAAATTGCCGGTGGTACTAAACCAAGGTAAAATTGCTATATTTCTGTCATTACTAGGAGAACAGGTAAAGAATGAGTTATTATCAGTGTTCAGTATGACCGACAGATGAGGTACTCACTTGATTCTGAACACGTATTTCTTCTTGGTGTAGTCAGACGCGACCTCTGCCGTGGAGCCGGCCAGATCTAGAGGAGGCTCCCCTCGGAAGGTCTGTTCGGGTGAGGACTTGTACGTCTTGCTGTCCTTGTAGAACCACATCTTGTTATCCTTGGCCACGGAGAACACCTTGTCCCATGACCTAAAATAAAATAAAAATCATTTAATTTATTTTTTGATAAATATATTTTTTAATTGAATTAATTTTTTGTCTGCCTCGTGGTGTAGCGGTAGTGAGTTTGGCTGCCATGCATGAGGTCGCGGGTTCGATTCTCGATGAGGTTTAAACAAAATACAGATTTGAATGTGATTTTCACATAAAAATATTTCATCTGGCGCTGAAGCGATCATCTTGCCTTCATGTAACAAAAGATCATGGTTCACTCCACTTTGGTGCCAATGCAGTGCCCTATGCACAATTGGGTGCAGATAAGCGAAAGTAGTAGTAGTAGTTTTTTTTTTAAGTGTTTTTTTGCAATATTAATTTTTACATGGATTCTAGAATTTTCAAGAAATAACCAATCATGGAAAAATGTTTATAATTATTATTTTAAAAATTACCGGTTTGTTGCTCTCTTGACGTTGGACTCCCATTCGTGCTTCCTCACCAAAGTTCCTTCAATAACTTCATCGTCACTTCCTGGACTTTGTCCTTCTGAAAACACAAAGCACAAATCAATACGGGTTCATGATATTTATATAAAAATATTATTAATATTAGCAATAGGCAATAGGTGATGATTTGGTTTGTCTTCGTGGTAGGTACGGTACATTGTTCTTCACAGTAATTTTTTAACACAAACAATTCGACGTTTCTGTATCAAATACAGTTAATATATATGTAGGACACTGAGCTAAAGACATGGATATTAATAAATAATTACACAATCATTAAATGTTTTATTAATTAATAAATATAATGACTAAGTAATATAATATTATGGTAAGTAAAGCAAAAAATACAAACGCATTAACAATGGAGATTTATTTGATAAAATCAGAGTAATTCAATACAAATTTCATAAAGAAATAAATACTAGATTAATTTTTGAATAGCTACATTTTACCAAAATTTAAATAATGTATTAATCTCCGATTTTAACAAACACAAGCTTTGCCCAACACATGCGACAGAAGTTATAAAAGAAAACAAAAGGCAGATACTAAATAAAATTATACAGTTATCTTACTTACCATTTTGTACTGGGTATTCATTTTTGTTTTAAGTTTTTAGATTTTGGGCAGGCGATCATAATTTTTTTACATGACATTATGATGTGAGATGGCAAATTCACCAGTGAAACATTTTAGACTATTAATCTAGCTTTGTTTTTCTACCTCTAGCAGCAAAACTACTTAATAGTACCTAACAGTTAATCTATGTAAGTTTCTTATAATGTCAATATTTAAATAAGTAGAAGAAATCTGTTAATTTTTGCGTGTAAATTTAGAGGTACTTGTTACATAAATGTTACATGGATAACCATAATAAATCTTAATACTAAATTAGTAAGAGAGTTTGTGGGGAGTAATGTTAATGTTTTGAAGTAGAAATACAATTCAAACTATCATTATAATTTTAGTTCAGTCATTCTCAAGAAGTTTTCAAAATTTTGTTACGAAAGATTACCAACATCAAGAAAGGTGGAAGTTTAAAGAAAATTTGTCAAAAAAAAAATTATAATCAAATAGCAGTAGATCCTGATAAAAATTAGTTAATAGAAGAAGATTACATTCAACATTGGTTAAAAGTAAATCACGATCAATCAAGAGTAGAAGTTTATAGAATGTGTGCAGAATAGTTGGTGCAGCCGTATCATATCATGTGGTGTCCCAATATTGTGCTGCCGGAAGGAATCCAAGCCGTAACCAGATTAGTCCATATCCTCGCAATGACTACCCAGCAAACACACTTCTGATTTGTTTCGCCTTCAAAAGTTATCGACAGTATTCCAAGTGAAAAACACACTGCTTTTAAAAATACATTTTGCAAAACAACAATACTCAAGAGACACAGAATTAGAATTTTCTCTAAATAAAGAATGACAACTATCATTTATAATTAATTTATAAAAGATTTTCAAATACTTTCAAATACATACATTAGTGTCAACTTTAAACGATGCGCAAAAAAACATTTTACTAGGGATCAATGATTCATTCTACAAAATACTGTTTTACTAAAAAAGATTTAATCAGTTTGTACTACAATAGGTGTTTTAGTGAATTTAGCAATACCATAGGGATAGATAATCTTATTTGTCCCAAGAAATTATTGTAAATATTATCTGTAATTTTTATCTGTGAATTTTTAAACTTTTGGGAAGAAATCGAAATAAAAAAATATTTTTTCCTATTCCCAAAACTTTAAAAAGTATTTGCTAAAAATTACAGATTCAAACTAACAATACTCTTTTTGAGAACCATTTATTTATACTCTATTGGTTTATGTCAAATCAATGTTTTGTGGGGGTGCTTTTTTCACGAGGATTTCTACGCCAACAAAATTCTCTGGCCTCGCAAATGTCCGCCTCGCCGAGCTACCTGAGGTGTCGTCATCGCTATGGGAACCCTCGGCCGCCGCCTGCTTCTTGCTCCTCCAGCGGAAACTCCTGAACGGAGACTTACTCCGGGATCGGCTCTTGATCTTGGTGCCTGATGACGAGGGCGTCGTGGCTCTCATCGTGTCCTTGGATGGAGTGCCGTCCGATAATGCTGACCACAAAAACCACAATCGCAACGTCACAACACAAAATGCACAAATTACAACACAAAAGCATGACAAAAACGAACCATGATAAGCCACAGTAATCTAATTTTACTGTTCAACCAATTTTTAAAAAACATAGCACAGTAACCGTAAAAATGTTTTTATTAGATTTTTCTATAATGCTTCATACAGCATTAATTTATTTATAACACAAGTAGTGTGATAAATATTGATTTAAATAATAACTAAAATTATATAAATGAATAATTAAATGTTGTTTTAACAATTAACAGATGATTAATGTGGCATTATCATTGGTAAAAATTAACATGCAACATACAAAAAGCAATTTTATCACATGACTCCGAGGGTCATACGAATACATATTTGTCTACAAAGACAAAATAATTGCATACACACAACAACAGTATCCATCAGATACATAAATACCTGAAATAACCATACCACATACAAGAAGTTTAGAAGAAATTCAAAAGTCCAATTGCCAAAATGCCGAAACCAAAACATACGTAAAATATCCACCACATCCATTGTAAATCACCTTATTAAATCCATAGACTCCAATATCTCATAAAAAACAGGAATCATATTTTGTTGTTATGAAAAAACACAATATTGGATTCATTTTTATTTTTTAAAAACTGCTAATGTCTAAACCCACTCAATAAATCAATATAATTAAAATTGTATTTAAAAAACGACAGTGTAAGTTTTTCCAAATATCATAAAAAACATGGGTAGAATCTCACTACCAAAATATTGTTAAATACCCAAGTTACCGCTTATATATTGAAAAACATGTATAAAAAAAGTATTGTAACTATGTGTATTAAACCGTAGACATAAGGCCTCGTTTTGATTTACAAAATAGGTTTTTGAAAATTCTTAGACATAGTACTTTTTCTCTTTGTTCCTACTCAGTGTAGTAATTGAAAAGTCTGGGTGTTAACAAATATGATATTAGGGTGAATATACTCACTGGATGCCCGGGCGGCAGCCTGGGACCTGGAGGTGGGTTCACTAAGTCTCTTGGCGGCCGTTGTGGATTGGCGGGAACCGTCAACCAAAACTGTGCATGCATATCATCAGCCATTTTGTTAAACATCCAACGTGCAAGATGCACAAACCTTGTCATTTTGTGAAACCGCCATTTATTGTACAACAGTTTAAAACATTCATTATTTCCTCAAAAATCTTAGCCAACCGTGGCTTATTCTTTCGAGCCGATTAATCTTCTGAATTTTTAAAAAATAAATTATGTTTAAGGGGCCAGTATAAGTAGTAAAAAAAAATTATAAAAATGAAACGTTTTTTTACAATCAAACAAAATATTTAAATTTTGAGGCTGCTTTCAAATTAAAATAATGAAAAAGATAGTACGAGAAAGGAGTTTTTTGTGGTAGGGCTGGATTTAAAATTTTTTTTTTATTTATTTTCAAAAGAAAAATTTTTGTTTCCAAAGAAATACATAAAATCACATATGTATACATTAGAAAAAATAAACAAAAATCCCACCAAGGCATAGCCTGTTTGTGGGTATACTGTGAAAGTCAATGTAAATGTGTTCACACTCTTTCAAGCAGCATGCACGAGGCAAAAGAGAAAAAATATATTTTTATACAAGAAGAAGAAGGGAATAATTATAAAATATAAAATAAAAAATAACGGAGATTATGTTATTGTTATGGTCTTTATAGTAAGAATGATTCTACCTTTACTCTATGTATCCAACTATTTGAACCTAGGGATTCTAAGATAAAGTCCACGACCCTGGTCACGGGACCATTAGTTCGTTCATTGCAGTGGAAATCATCCGAGGTGATGTAATACTGATATCAAATCAGATAGTGCTGATGAACAGCTGAAAACATCAGTAAGAAAAGCCAACAAATTCTAAAACTAGGAATTTTAGTTATGCTGTCCATAAACAACGGTTTCACAAAATTGACAATCTTACACTTCATTCAAATACTGAGTTTTCATAACATCCTTTGGAAAATCCAAGAATATAGTTCAATTAATTACCTTCATAAACAAAATCTACCATATGACTAGCTTCAGTTAATATTGGTAGAGACATTGTTATTTAACAATTTTTATAGTTGGGCAGATAATGAAAATTTAAAAAAATATACTGGCTTCTATTCAAAATATAAAAATCCAAAATGCCAATTTTAAAAGTCAAGTTCCTACTTTAAAAAAAAAACATCAGTAGGAACTGAGAGCTGTTGTATTTAAAGAAACTCAATAAATGAATAAAGGTAAGAAAAAATAAAATAAAAATCATTTCATGCAATCTATAACATAATAAACTACAGATCAATAGAAAAATTTTAAGTAAAATATATCGCTTTTTTCATGGGGCAAAAATAAAAATGAAACTTTGCTATTTTATTAAAAGTTTTTTTAGATACGTCAAAGCTTTAGTCCAAATATTTTACAGTGCGATATAAAATAAAATATCAAATAATTAAATTGGCAAACATCTAAATTCAATACACATCTATGCATAGAATATTAAAAAAAGATGCTTTAAAAGTTCATGAAATCGTAGACTATTAATTAGTAACATTATGTGAGACGAAAGTATCATACGTAAAAGGATAACATGTGTATATTTTGAACCATTGTAATTATTATGAATAATGCATATTATGAAAGTTCGTAGTGATGAATTTTCATTGAGTATTTTGTTGGTGTAAGTCTAAGTAAACAAACAAGCAATGCTATAGAAATGAGACAAATACATACATAACTTACCTCCCATACACCACCCTACACCAAAGAACCATAGAATTTCACAAAAATGGTTTTGATAAAAACTACAAATATAGCCATCACAAAAGGAAATATTGTTAAATAAGGAAAATATAAACATTATTTCACTTACTAACTATGAAATTATTCCACATTGAAATATAATATTTGCGTAAGAGCATTCTTTATTTTATTTAAAAAATGCTATCTATGACATACAGCCAAGATTAGGAACAAATAAATCATAATGTTATTTTTTAAATTTCAACAGATAAGCAGGTTTTATAACATAGGGAATGGGTCAAGCCGTCGAATAAATACAACAGAATATTCAATATTTTGAAATGGGACTTGCAATCTTGTGAATATTTAAAGTTTAATGAAATACAAAATTCGTTAATTTATTATACAAAGTGTTAGTGGACGCTGAAAAGACGAATTAAAAAAATTAGTTATGGATATGTAGGAAAAGGTACAAAAGCAGATACAGAAGGGTAAAGCATAGGAAAGATGTCCTTTTTACATTTACATATCGAGCCAAGATAAACCAAACCATCACCATATTTTTCCTATCAACATGTAATAGTCAAAAAAACAAATACACGGATCAGATTATTGTTATTTACAAATGCCAACAGGTAAATAACACCTTATTTATAATCTAGACTTCGCACTGATAAATGGTTCAGCGAAAATGAATACAACTATGAAAGTCTAAAAACTACACACTTCGTAAAATGAGCATAAAACACAATTAATGATAAATATTTTTAGCCAATTACTTGATACAAACTCTACGAGACTTTTAGGTCTAATGCGCAGTAATGTGACAAGACCATAAACAGTTGTGTAATATGAACATTTTTATATTAGACTTGGCATACAAACTCGTATACAGGGTTAATTTTTAGTCAGTTAACAAAACAAAACCCTGAATTCAGTATTTAGAACCCATTTCAATAAAAAAAACATGTACTTTCTCAAATAAAAAAAAAAAGAAAAGTGCACCCAAATGATTCCACAGAAACAGTAGAAGACTTGGTCACCCTCATCCCCCCCCCCACGCGCGCACTCCCCCGTCGCACTTACTTTTATGCACTGCGCATGAACTCAGATGACCAGCTGCGAGTAGGGTGTGCGTAATTTTATTTTTATATATTTAAAAAGAAATCTATGCAATCTTATGATATTTGCACATATTTCAATTTGTAAATACTATTTTCAATATTTCAATAAAGCCTAAGCGTCTTGTGCTTGAAAATAGGAATCGAGTCGTATCGAAGTGGGGATTCGAACCAACGATCTCTGGACTCAGAGACCACAACGCTACCCACTGGGCCACCACCCGTTCAATTGTAAAAATAATTATGAATAAAAATAAGAAGTGAATGTTTTTTTACTGAAATGGGTTCTATTAACGATACTGAATTCAGGGTTTTTTTTTGTTAACTGACTAAAAATTAACTCCTGTATAGCTGTATGACCAATGTACACAAAGCCTATATAAATATTTATTAGCAAAGTTCCGAAAAACAATGTGGTATCCGCTTTTTGGGATCATTTTAAATGTCTTTCAATGATTTTGAAGTCTGGACGGACTTTAGAATCATTTAAAGAAATTCAAAATAAGCAAAAAAAAGTATTCAGATCAAATATCGTTCTTCGGGACAGTCCATACGACCGGTCTTGGCATTGTCACAGTAATGTGAGTCGAGCCCAAAGTCTAATTTCAAAATAAATAGTATAAAGTTGAGAAATAATAGGGTGTGTGTGATTGTATGGTGCTATGAACTTAACAGTGCACTAAATGGTCCCAAGCGTGCCTTGCATGTTCCATTACCTGGCTGAGAGTGCGGGCGTTCCTGAGACTTGTCAGTGGTTTTAGTTGAACTCCTTCTTATAACTACTTTAAACGTTTGTGTCCATATAATAGCATAGTAAGGCAGCGTGGAACAGATAACACAAACAGACCCGGTGTAATTATTATTCAACCATTATGGTAACTAGCAAACCACTGTGGTAACAAGAAAACCACTGGGGTAACAACAAAACCACTGTAGTTACTAGAAAACCATTGTGGTGACTCTCAAACCACTGTGGTAACTAGCAAACAAATGTGGTAACTAGAAAACCACTGTGGTAACTAGCAAACCTCTGTGGTAACTAACAAACCACTATGGTAACAAGAAAACCACTGTGGTAACTATAAAACCATTGTGGTAACTATAAAACCACTGTGGTAACAAGAAAACCACTGTTATCTGCAATATGCAAGCTGTAGACATCACAAGCAGAGAAAAACAACCACACACCATAATATTTATGTATTGATAGTTAGCTGTATATTGCTGGTAGTTTTAAGAGTTGTGAGTGGACTATAAGATAAAACCTTTCAAGTGGGCTAAACGTGTTCATAAATCAATGTTTTAAAGCTAAGCTTGTCTTGTGCATGTTTCAAATTTGTATTCAGATTTAAATAATTGGTTTTTCTTAGTATTGAAAGATAGCCCTCTTCCTGGCTACTGTCTTCAGACAATTTATTAATTGTATCTTATTTATTTAATAATTAATTCAAAAAGAGACAATTTCGTGATCGGGGAGAAATACCCTCCGTTAGCCCATCTCTCTCTAGAATGTTAAGAAGAATAGCTGTCACATAATCGGTGGCCGATCTGCCATACAATCGTAGCCCTTGATTTCCTCCCTGAAATTTAGCACTAGAGCAATGATTTTTTCACACATTTTAGATATCGACCAGAAGTGTGTTTGTATCATCTTATTTTTTGAAATAATATATTTATCCCCTTCCCTTAACTGTTGTGGAAAAACGTACTTTTAAAAATCCCCCAGGGAACTCAAAATAGTAGAAATACTGGACCGAATGCAATTTGCCTTTGCTAACATTTTCAAACCTCACCTTAAGGAAGGTACTGAGGTGTCACTTGGCGAAAAATCGCGACTGTAGGGTGGAATGAATGTCAAAAAAATAAGACAATACAAACACTTACGGTCGATATCTAAATCGTGTGAAAAATTTTTGTATGTTAGGTGATCGGCGACGTCACCGATCACCTAACATACAAAATTTTACAAACTGTGTATCTCTGTTATTATTTATCTGATTTATAAATGGATTGGACCAATGTTCTTGTGATGTTTTGTAAAATTTTTCTGCATTAAAATAAAATTTTAGTTTACAAGGCCATTGTATAGCGGAGTGACAGCCATTCCTCTCAGCCGCTCGTTGGGTGCTTAGCACGTGCGTGGCGTTACCTTGCGCGTCGTGAGCCGCGTCTGTGGTGTCGGCGCGCTCGGCGTGCGAATCGCCGCGCCGCCTCTCCTCCTCCTGGCGCTCGCGCTCGGCCGCCTCGGCCAAATCTGCGAGGCGGGCGCGCTCCGCCTCCGACTCCGCCTCCTGGCGCCGCTTCATCTCCTTCAGCTCAAACTGGGGGAATGAGACCAATTCAGTACCATGTATTTAAAAAAAATAAGATAATTTCGATATGGAGACACTAAGGGTGGCGGCATCATATTTTCTTTTGACTTGATCGATGCTGTCGCCCTCTTGACTGAACTTCTTCGAAAACTTGGAAACTTTGGCCCTGCAATTTGCTTATGCATTTGCAACAGCAAAAATTTAAAGTCCTGCATAAAATAGCGTGACTGACAGAGAGTCTCCAAGGACTCTAACAGTCGCGGGTGGAGGTGGGACGATCCCTCAGTACATGTATTTACAGGAATCCATAGCTCCACGTACATGGTGTAACAAAACTCAATAAAAGCGGAAAACCAGTGAATCTACGTCATATTTGGAGTCGATTTTGTAGATTTTTTTTTTATTCGACCCGATAGTTTTCGAGAAAATTGAGTACGAAATTTCTTTTTTTTTTGATAAATTCTTGCAAATTGTTATCAAATATAATTTATTTCGTCAAATTAATACTATCCATGAAGAAAACATAATAAAAAAACAGCATTTTTAACAAGAATTTGTTCATTATGTCACCGATACGTAGAATGCGTGCACTGGCTAATAAGTATATTAACAATATTGATGTTTTCAACACAAATCTAGTGCATTTTAGGGAACAGTGTCTGGATGCCATCTCTGGCGGTAATGAATAGCTACCTACTATGTAATCATTTGTAAAAATGTCTATGTAAAAAGCCCTATGGGCGTTAAAACAATAAAATAAAATTAATAAATTTTTCTTAATCTGTCATACTTATGAAAGCTTTTAAGAGAAGAAAAAAATAATTTAAGCTCAGATTCAAGTCATATTACACATTTGACTCCAAATATGATGTAGATTCACCAGTTTTCGGGTTTTACTACAGGTTTTGTTACACCATGTATAAGCAAGTGGATATGGAACGATCATGATGAAATTTACAATAGCCAAAATTTCCTGCATTTCCAACTGTGGGGCAGACTAACTGAAGAGTTAGGCGAAATGTATGAACTTTTATTGCATTTTAGGGATTGTACAGCAAATTGGTTCTGCAGTATATGAAATTTACAGATAAAAATTACAACATTTAAATTGATTTTTTTTAATAACATCTAGAGTTGTTACACTGCTGGTTTTGAACCTTGTAAAATAAAACTGTCTTGTTTCATTTCAACAAACTGATGCGGGTCTAAACTTTCCACCATTTGTTTTTTAATTTTTGGGGCATAAAATTGAGCACCTTTCAGACATGAAATACATATTTATAAATATTAGTTGCATTTAATCTATTACTTGTATAAAAATGTTAAATATATACATATTATTATGTTGTTCATTACACCATCACACTACACCAAATTAATTCAAACACCAATGAGACAGAAGACCTACATGTTTAGTTAACCAAAATAAAAAACAAATAACATGCGTAGCTTACCTGCCGATTGGAGTACAACTCTCTGCACCACCAATCACTAGGGTATCCAGGGAGACAGAACCAAATAAGGAAGGATGGAGAAGGTTAGAGGAAGTCTCCGAAGGAATGTCAGTTGACGAGGATCTGCTGCCGCCAACCAGAATCTCAGCACTAAAATATCTAACACACTTCACGGAAGGAATATTCGGGGTAGAGCCATAGCGCTTTAGCTTACCAGGAGTCACGGTAGACTTAGAACAAGAAACACTATCGAGATTAGCATTTTTATACTCGAGAGTACTTTTTTTTGAACAAGTGTGAATATCCGCTTCACTCTTTGTAATGCCTCGAATGTTGTCTACAGAATCTAGCAAACATTTATCGCGATTATATTTGTCATTTGTTTGATGCGCCAGTTTCTCCCAGTAGATAAAATAAGCGCAGGCTTTTTTTACTTCGCACGGATCTTGTATATTAGGATAAATAACATACGGGTGGCTAGCTAATGGTTTGTCTTTATTTCCGACCAGGAGAAGATTTGTGGTGGAGGGATCTTTGCTTACACTCTCTGTGCTGTGAAATACTACATCCGACTCGCGGTCGGATATTTCTAAAGCAGATATAGATGGCCCCGGCCACTTTTCATTCAATTCTGACTTCATATTATTGTAATATGTGCTTGAATCTTCGCTAATTACAGAAAAATGTTTAAATGGAACCTCGTCATTTCTACTCTTAGTGTGAGTATCTCTTTCAACAGGAGATTGATTATGATTGTTAACTAATTCGAACTCCTCTATATTATCAGCTTCGCCTTGAGAAAGTAATGAATCCCAAAGGAATGATTTATTCCGTTTTTTATCTTCTTTCCCCACGTCGTCAACTGATGGTTCCGGGTAACCGGGATATATGATTTTAGTTCCGTGAGAAGTTACCGTCTTTCTTTTAAAAGGTGTCGGGGAATAGAAACGGTCGCTAGTTAAGATAATTTCTCTAACAACGTCCCCGATAGGGAGCTTCTTGTAAGAGAGGCATCTTTTGAAAACAGGGAGGGGTTTAACTTTGGGAGGGTTTGGTTTGGGAGTTGGTTGTATTTCTGGGTACGAGGGAAGGGATTTGGTGATGTGTCCGTGGTCTGGCAATGGGTCCAATGCGGCCCACAGGGGTGCTGATTTATTCTGTTCTACTTGTTCAAGCTACGAATACATTCACCAGAATTAGACAAAAAAGCATGCAAACAAACAAATAAACACAAAAGTTATGAAAGTTTTAGTGACACAAAACAAATGACAGATTGAAAATAAAATGCTATTCAAAATTACTGGTTTTTACTAAAAAGAACTACACATGCAAAAATAATTTGTTTATGATACTGATACAATAAAAAAATCTTATGTGCTGTGTATAGTTTTTAATTTTATTATGAGCTTCAATTGCGTGCATGGTTAAATGTTAATGATAATATTTAGAGAAACTCAACCATAACCAATAGAAAAGATGAAAGCAACAAACCAAACTAAACCATCAGACATAGTGACAAAAAAAATTTTTACTGAGTTGTTAATAAAATGTCAATTCATATTTTGTAAATATCTCAGAAGTGCTAAATAAGTACTGTGCAATACTTTGAAAAAAGTCAAAAATATTACAAAGCACCACGGTAAATTTTGCAACTGAATTGAACTGTATCAAAGGTTTTCTATATTTCAAAAGTTACTTAGTAAAGTTTTAAAATGACTTCATGATGAGTTGATAATCACAAAAGATGGACCGTGCGAATTGGAATTATCAATAATTATTGTCAAAACATTCAATGTCTACATAAGATGCAACTATTTTACCACAACCATCTAAAATGAAATGAAATTTAGCATCAAACCGTGGTGAGTCGATGGAGTGCCCCGAATCTCTCCTCTTGGGCGGCCGCCGACTTCTCAAAGGCCTCGTGCTTCTTGATGAGGTTCTCCACGTCGTCTATAGTGTGGCCGAGTTCCGAGGACATGAGGTAGGGCTCCTGGGCAATCAGCCAGGCCTCCGCCACGGCTGCGTCGCGAGCAAACTGGTACACTTCCAGGACTGTAGGAAATTTAATACATTGTAATGAGAAATAAGAGTGGATGGTACAAATCCAGTGTGATTGCGACGCTACACAACTTAAACTAAGCCTCGTCTTTGGAGGACCGCTAAATAGGGGAACAAGTGAATTTGGAGAAAAAAATATAGCAATCCATGGCTACGTTTCACCCTAATCAGAAGCCTTAAGAGCATACTCCACCACGTGACTCACGGTCGCTTCCCATACAAAGGTATCCCTCGATTTACTCCATGGAATTTGATATTTGAGCAGTGATTTTTTCACACATTTTAGGTACCCCGCAGACTAGAGACTTTCTATCGGGTGATAGTTTAGTCGGTTTGGGCTGCTAGCGCGCACACTGAATCAACAAAACAGTCGGGTTGGTGATGAGTGCGCAGACTAGAGAACAGTCGGCCAACTGCTCTCGAATGATTTTCCAGTTAATAAACGACGTTTGAAGAGAGCGGTCGCAATGAATGTTGGAACAATATTGTCAAGAAAAGTTATTATTGCTGCAATACTACGAAGGAGAAAGCTATCGCCCGATTAAACGATCGGCAAGTGTGCGCGCGTGGAAGAGCGCCATACTGATTAAGCTATCGGCCGATAGTTTATTGATAGGATAGTTTAAAGGCAATGGCAAGGCCTATTAAACTTAGCAATCGGCCGATACCGGATCGTTGTAGTATGCGCACTTGCATACATCTTCATACTGATTAAAAGCCCGACTGAACTATCGCCCGATAGAAAGTCTCTAGTCTGCGGGGGCTCTTAGATATTGACCAGATGCGTGTTTGCATCGTCTTATTTTTTAAATATTTTATTTGTTAAAGGAGATAAATAAATGATAAAAAAATAAGACGATACAGACACACGCATCTGGTCAATATCTAAAATGAATTCCAGGGAGAAAATCGAGGAATACGTTTGTGTGGGAAAGCGGCCGCGAGTCACGTGGTGGAGAGGTTCCACTGCACAAAGGTGAGGATGACCTCTAGCATTAGCAGCTCATCTCTAGGAACTACTTACTGAGTTGAAGGTTCTCCCAGCGCTCCTCCCAGCGGCGCAGCAGGGCGTGGCGCTGGTTGTTGAGGGCCAGCAGGCGCTCGCGGATCTCCTGCGACGCGTAGTGCTGCCGCGCCAGCAGCCCCTTGCCCAGGGTCACGCACGCCGCCAGATTATCCTCCCGGGCATCCACCTCTGCCTTGAGGGACTGGTGGTTGTTCATTAGCAGCTCAACTCCTGACACATCCCTGGAAAATAAAAGCACGTCCATGAAAATAAACATTAATTTTTTGGTTTTTTTCGACAATAAAAATATTACAAATCTAACAATAATTTACAGTCAATGTCAGTCACTAATACTAACACAAAAATGATAGGTAGATAAGGTTCAAATATATGACAAATTATTATTGTTAAAATATCTTGAGTTTTGAGGATTTTTATAGGGTAACCTAATCATTGTGTTTTATATTGTTGGAATTGTAAAAATATACTTTAAATATTTATAACGTTTTCAAGAATATTCATGCTATCGGGAAGAACCTTATTGTCATGTGTGCATAAGATGTATGAAAGTGGACAGGACGACTGGTGTGGCGTTCTATCTTCTCTGCCTATCCCTTCGTAGAAATGGCTAGTAAGTTAAATTAACCAAACTAACCTCGGTTTTTCACTGGTGTTCATCTGTCTGAGAACATCGTCCATCCACAGCATGAGTGTTCGCACCATGTTGAAGAATTTGAAGAGGTCTCCTGTGTCGGCGAGCTTTAGTCTCCTGGCATCACAGTCGGACTGGAGGGCGGCCCATGCGGCCAGGACTTCTCCCTCTCTGTTCGTTATCTCCTTAGCCTTGTCTCCTGCGTATGAAGCTTGGAGCTTGGCCGATTCTTCTTGGATTTGTTGAACCTAAAAAAAAATACATTAATGATTTAGTATTTTTTTTTACCCGACTGTACAAGCCAATCAAATGTATATTATATGTTCATACCTGTGATTGCAGAGTCATCAAGTCCTGGAGGAAGTTCTGGTGTTTTCGTTGCAAGGCCGATACGCTGGCCGCGTCTCTTCCTAGCTCGTCTGATACTCCTCTCTGTCTCTCCACAATGCGGCTGAGTGTGTCCTTGCAGTCATGGAAGAATTTGTGCAGTTCCCTGGAAGCGGCCAACATTTGTGTTCTGGTCTGAATCAGTTCCAGAAGATCTTGCCACGAGTCGTTAAGATCGTCCTTCCACTGGGCTATGGTGGCGTTGTCAGAATGTCCCATTGAAATCATTTGATCGGCGATCCTGTTTGCTGTGCCGACTCGTTCTGATCCAATTGATTCTGTGTCGCGTGCGAATTCTTTGAACCTCTCCCACAGTAATGTTACATGGTCGTAATCCTGGCCTAATTCTTGAGACCCGGCAACCAATTCTCTTTCAGCGATCCATTGTTCCAAATCATCGACCTCTCTGTTAAGTTGGAATAGTCTGAGAGCTTCGTCCAACTTAGCTCTTCGTTCTCCAGCCAAATCTTTCAATCCGGCGTACAGTTTGTCTACTTGGGATTTGCTTAAACAGATATCTGTTCGCTCTGAGGATGCTCTTCCATGGTCAATTGTCTCACAGTCTCTCCAAGCTGTCTGATTGTTTCGGCGTAGTCTTCAACAGCCTGTTCCAAAATGTCATGTTTCTTGATCAAGTTCTGTGCAGAAATTTCGTCTTTTCCTCTATCTTCCACCATCATATAGAGTTCCTGTTCACTCATCCATGATTCAGCCTCGTTAGCGTCGAAGAAGTATTGTTTGGCCTTCTCTGATTGCATGAGACCACTATTTCTATCGTTGATGGCATCTGAAAAACAACAGCATTAATGAAAATATTATTTTATAAAACACCTAGCTGGATAATGTTTAATTTTAGATAATCAACATACCTTTAAGCTCTTGCCAACGCAGTGTCAATTCCTTAATCAATTGCTGGAATTCAGGTGCAGATTCGTGACCTTCATCGATAAGTTTCTGGCCATTGCTAACAACTGTGATAATTCTGGCTTCATGATTGTCGATTTCAGTTTTCAAGGATTGGTTCTTCTTCTTTAACATGTGTACATTAAATAGTGAATTGCCATATTCCTTGCTAGTGGCCTGAGGCATCTTCTCTCCTATCCACAACTTCTCATCCTCCACATCTCTGCAGAATTGGAAGGCTTCCTTCTTCTTTTCCAACTGTCGCTGTCTTTCGACAAGAGGAGCTTTGAATTGTTCGAATCTCTTCTCAACTGCCGTTTTCTTAACCTTGATATCGTCCATTTTCTCAGGAACAGTTCTCTGCAAGTACTGAGCTTGAGTTTCTAGTTCTGTAACTTGACGAGCCTTGACAGCCATCTGAGTTTCGATCATTTGTTGCTTCTGCATCAATATATTCACAGAAGCCAAATCAGAGCCAGTATCGGTATTTTCAATTTGTTTCTCGAGTTCATTCATCCAAGAATCCTGAGCTGTGAGGTTCTTTTCTTGAACCCATTCTCCGAGTTCATCACAGTCCTGGAGGAACTGATGCAACTGTAGTTGATCTTGGAGTTTCTCCAGCTGAGCCAGGGCCTTTTCGCGGTTGATGTTTCTTCTAGAATCAATGTTTTCAGCCTTCTTCTGTACTTTGTCAGCGTCAAAGTGTCCCTCTTCGGAGAGACGGCTGGCAAACTGCACCACAGAATTGATCTTGTCATCGTTAGCTTCCATGGTGGTGAGGAAAGCTTCATGTTCCTTGATAAGATGGTCCGCTTGGTCAAGAGAAGATGGTTGTTCAGCCTTGGCAAGCCGGTGCTCTTGTTGGGCCAAGAGAACTTCGGCTTGACGGGCATCCCTTTGCAGTAACTGTAGATCCAAGCTCTGGGACAAGAGCTGCTGGCGGTTCTCCCACATCTGTTGGAGCTCAGCCCAACCGTCGCGTAGAGCCTTCAAACGTTCTCTCAAGAACATGTACTGTGGATCATCTTGTGTAGACGGTTCCTACAGAGAAAAAAAACCATTATTTTTAAAAAATTGGAAAAGACACGATGAGTAATTGAAAGAAGCATAGAAATATACATACTGCGGTGATCTTTGATCCGTATTCCATCATCTTGGCATAATCCTCTGTGTAGTTGTCGATCTCCTCCCTGATGGTCTGGTGCTGGGACAGGAGCCTTTCAGCGTCAGCCAAGGAAGCGGGAATATCCTCGGAAGCCACATCGGTCTGTGTCTTGGTGAGCCAAGACTGGAAGTGGTCCACAGAACGCAAGAAACGGTGGAGGTCTCCAGCCTCTTCCAATTTGGCGTCACGCTCCTTGAGCTGGAAGATGGAAATTATAATAAATTTAAATTATGCCACTGGATGAAATTTAAATTTATTTAGATTTTAGAATTAAAATGTTTGGTAACCATCTGTGTGAGCTCTTCCCAGATAATCTTGATCTGAGCAACGCGTTCCCTGATGAGTTCTGCTTCTTCAGGATGCTCTGCCTCAATGGCATCAGCTTCTCTGGTCAGAGAGCGGATACGGGCCTCAATGGCAGCAAGATCACGCTCCATACCAGACACGCGGCGTTGCAAGGTCATGACACCTACAAGACATAAATATCAACAAATAATGTGCCTGAACTCCAATCACATAATAGACTAATTCAATTCAATTAAAAGAGATCATTTACCGGTAAGATCCATCTCCAAGTTGTCAGTGGCTTGCAGAATGCGTTTCTTATCTTCAATCCATGAGACAGTCTCGCGACACTCAATGTGGAACGTCTGAACACCTTGTGCCGAGTTGAGTTCCTCCCTCTTAGCTTCGGCCTATTGGACACAAAATTTCATGTAGCGGATGACAATTATTTTTTTATTGATTTGTTTTATTTTTTGTATGTATTGTTACCTTTTCTCTGAGTTGGCCCCAGAGATGGTTGAGTGCCTGTTGCTTGTTCTGGATGAGAGGGGAATCGGGGTGCTCCACGTGCAGAAGTTGACGAGCCAGCTGGTTGACAACAGCCACACGGGAAGCGTTGGCATTCATCTCCTTGTCGAATCCATCATACCTAAAGATAAATCCAAACATCCAAAATGAAAGATTCATACTGCATTTAGTTTTTACCAAAAATGTTACTTAAATATTTTTATTTTTATATCCCTACAGAGATGAGGTAGAATTTTTTCTAATTCAGGAATATGGATATTCGAGCGTTTACAGGGCTTATGACCTGTCATTGGCTGGGTTAAGTGGCCACTTTATGTAGGTACTACAACATTCCCATTCCGCTTATTAGCGAATATCCACACCAGGTAACATTTTTGATTTTGTATATATGCTACGAATCAAGAATCATCCACCAGCGAGTTGAATCTATGCATTGATATTGAAGTAAGTATCTATTAGCAAATTACTTTATTTATTTGTAGTTAAGACTCTTCTGACGAGTTAAATTAAGTACTAGTGATCGCCTGCAGATGACTCTGCAATTTATTTTACTTATATTTAGACCAGGAATTTTATACAACCCAGCCAATGACAGGTCATAAGCCCTGTAAACGCTCGAATATCCATATTCCTGAATTTGAAAAAATTCTACCTCATCTCTGTAGGGATAGAAAAATAAAAATTTATATCTACTCCCGTCTTGGGATAAAATCCAGATTTGCGTGCAAGTATTTGAACACGACCCAAAATGTTACATAACTCGAAGGCTTGGACTGTTATATAAAATAGAACCTATATCACCAAACATGGCTATCTAAAAACTTTTGAAGACGACCTTTTAATCAACTCGCAAAATTAATTTCAAAAGATGGTTTTGATATTAAGACTAACACATGTTCGTTCTCATCCCTTTTTGAAAACAGAAGAATCACCTATGCTTCATTATTTCAACATCTTCGATATCCCGGGCGGGGACCATGGTGGACAGCATCCTGTCCTTGTCGGCGATCCACTGCTCGGCGTCGGACGCCTCCGACAGCAGCTTGCAGAGGGACAGCGCGTCCAGCAGGCGCTGGCGACGGAGACGGGCCAGCTCCGTCAGCTCCCCGTGGCGGGAGTCGATGGATGCGAGGCGCTCAATCACTTCCGGAGCCTGGGCATCCTCGGGAGCCAGTTGAGAAGCCTAGAAGAGGAAAAATCAATATTTATTTGGACTAATAAATAGTGGGTTTTTTGTAAAAATATAATAATAATGTTCAATAATGTGAAACATTTTATTTATTTATTTATTTATTACAAACTGCCGGCAAATTGTCAACAGTGGACTTCCAGGACGCCGAGAACCTGATGCCTTGTAAAATAGGCATCGGTTGTTTGTCTCACAATTCCAGATTTTTTGTTTTATTTTACCTGTTGCTTAAGCTGTTGAATGACGGTGGCATAGTTTTTGAGTTCATCCGTCACGTCCTTGTGTTTCTTCAGTAGGCTCTGGACCTGAGCTTCATCACGACCGACATCCTCGGAAGACACCAACCTAATAGCAAAAGATACATCGTATAATAATACATTTAAGAACGATGTCATGTGACTATCTTATTTGAATATGAAAGAAAAAGAACAAAGATAACAAAGATGAAAATATCTTCATGCCTACTGACTTGGCCGATACTATGCTAACAAAAAGGGTAGACTAGATGCGTGTTTGCATTTGTCTTATTTTTAAAATATTTTATTTGTTAAAGGAGATAAATATGTTATTAAAAAAAAAAGACGATACAAACACGCATCGGGTTGATATCTAAAATGTGTAAAAAAAATCATTGCTCTAACGTTTAATTCCAGGGAGAAAATCGAGAAATACATTTGTATGGGAAAGCGGCCGCAAGTCACATGGTGGGGTATGCTCTAAAGTGATATTTCATTAGATCCATAGTGTAAAATCTCAATTTATGAATCTATCATGTTGATTTTTAGGAAAATTTTCCAGATAAAGAAATCTCCAAATTTCCGTAGATGTAAAAAAGAAGTACATATTTACCTGAGGGTGTCAAGCATCCAAATATCAACGTCGTCAGCATCGGCAAACAGCTGGTGGTAGCGGACTGCGGAGTCCAGGCGGTCTCTACGCAGGGCTACAACGTCCAGCAGGTGACTCCATGCTGACAGGATTTCACGAAGGCGATCCTAAAGAGGAAAAAAAACATTTTTAACACAAAAAACCAGGAAGTGTTCATAAAATATTTTTCAGGGGTTATAAATTGCAAGATAAAAATTTGATTCATTTGTCTAAAGTTCATCTTACCCAGTTATTAAAAATAAACAAAATACATGGAGTAACAAAACTCGTAGTAAAACCCGAAAGCTGGTGAATCTACATCATATTTATTTATTTATTTTATTTTATTGTTTTTTACGCCCATAGGGCTTTTACATAGACATTTTTAAATGATTAAACAGTAGGTAGCTATTCATTACCGCCAGAGATGGCATCCAGTCACTGTTCCCTAAAACGCACTAGATTTGTATTGAAAATATCAATATTTGCTAGCATACTTGTTAGCCAGTACGTGCATTTGTCGTATAGGTGAGTTTACACTGTAATTGGTCGATGATTGGCTACAGTAAAATAGTGCATTACTAAGGGTAACACGACCAGGCACTCGTATACTAATTAAATTTGTTAGTTGACAACAATCAAACATAGGTTTTAATACTGTAAATTTGGGCCAGCTCCTTGAGCAGGTTGGGGTGAATGTGTTTATGACAATCTTAGAGCCGAGACAGTGATAGGGGCAATGAAAGCATTTGGTCGCGTATTTAACCTTCTTTTCTTCCGCTTTTTCCAGTTAAAACTGAATCTATTAAATTTCGCGGATTAGCTTTAAAAAATCTGTAGAGTTGTGCTGGACTGAAAAAAGACTCGATAGTCTTTAAAACAGTCTAGAGAAAGGGTGGGGCTTTCACTGTAGATTTTAATACTTTGAACAGAAAGAGCAAATCATTTAATATTCTATCATTTTCTAATGTTTGTGTATTCAAAAAGTTATTTAAAAAGTTATAATTTATGTTTACAGTGGGAATATTTAATTTAAAATTAATAAAGCGCAAAAATTTATGTTTGGAGCCGAATGTGTTATATGACTTTTGAATCTGAGCTTGGGAAAAGAAATTCTTCTTTTTGTTAAATTCAATATACGAAAACGGCGCAATATAAATTATCCATAATATTAACCTGAATCCTGTCGGAGCCGAAGTGCCCGTCCTTGCCGAGCTCGTCCCCGACCCCAGCCACGGCCATGAGCTGCGGCTCGTGCGCCTTGACCTCCCGCTGCAGGGCGTTGTGCTTGCCCACGAGCAGGTACACGCTCGTGCGCCCACGTCCTCCGTGCGGCGATCTGCTCCTTCTCCTTGATCCAGTTCTCCTCGTCGGTTGTGTCCCAGTAGAACTGCCACAGCTTGCGGCTGTCCTCCAGGCGCTTTCTGTAAAGTGAAAACAGACAATTCATTATTAGTCAAGTGAAATTTCCGTTAGAAGCACTAAAAAACTAACTAACTAACCATCACGTCATTTCACAATGGTGGATTTTGTTTTTTATTTAATTTGACAAACCTGCGCTAGCTAGAAATTAACACTTCAATAAAAGTTAGCGCTTTTCATACTTTTAATTGTGTTAATGAACTGCAAAACACTGAAAATGCTTGCGGCTAGTCCTAATCTTGTTTTTGTTTCCTGTAAAGTTTGATTTTTTACTTGTATCACTTATCACAGTAGCCACAGAAATTTTTGTTACTAACTAACTAACCACTAAAAAACTAACGCCATTTCCCCGAACCATCACGGCAGAGAGGATAGAACGCCACACCACTCTGTCCTGGCATACTTCTCTTGCTTCCTCCACATTCATACATCTTCTTCATGCACGCACGTCGATTATTCCGACTTCTTACATGCCCACTTTCAAGTACTTGTTTAACTTGATCATGCCATGTCTTTCTCGGCCTTCCTCGGCTTCTACATCCAGGCACCGTCGCATCATATGTTTTTTTAGCCGTTCTTTCATCATCCATTCACTCTACATGACCGAACCATCGTAAAAGACCTTTCTTAATTTTGTCGATAATGCTTATCTCAGCCTTACATTCTGCTCTAATTTCAACATTAGTGCACCTATCATACATAGTTTTACCACACATTTTAGAAGCACTATCTTTGTAGTTATTCACTATAAACTATTTAAATGAAAACACTTTGTTTTTAATTGCATTTTTACTAATCAAACTCCCGGCCGGTTTCAAGGCAACACGTGTCTCTTTTTCAAGGGCACAAGTATAAATAAAATTTAAGTGTATATGGTCAATGGTCAGGTGTATAGAGTCTATTGTTTGTTTAAGGTTGAGAGATGAACCAGTCGGGAGTTTGATTAATAAAAAAGTAGTTTAAAAAAACTTTTGGTTGTCTCTAAAGTCGGTTTACTGACGATAATTTTACGTGATAACGTCATAAGAAAACATTGATGACAAAATAGCATACTTTTATAAATTGAATTGAATTATTATTACTGAATTATCATTATTTTTGTATAATACAAAGCAGGAGTTAATTGATTGAAAATTACAATTTTTTCCATAAATTTATCATTTTTTTGCACTCGTTAATTTCACTTTCACTTTGTAGCTTGTGTGTTGCTGCTGTCTCCCTTCTACTCGGACGCATCGGCCGATGGTGTGGAAGAGAGATAAATGCGTCACACAAACCGAACGCTTCGTCCGATCGTGCCTCTCTATCGCTTGACCCGCGCTCTCGCTTGCACACTCGACACTTTTTCGTGTGTGCAGCCGGCGTTCATCGATTTATTAGACGTTATCACATCAACAAAGTTTTTTCTTTTAAATACTTTATTAGTAAAGTGTTTGACTTGGAGGTGCTAAAGGATGCCCCGGTTTTTCTTTATTACACTCGCACATTTACAGTAATAATAATTACAATAATTAATGCAATGTATTTCCCACTACATATTGACTAATCTTGAGCCAGGGAGAGCTAAATAATGAATGCAGGACAAATGCTCTTAGGATAAATATATCTTGCAAGTGTACCTGCGCTCGATGGCCAGGCGGCACCAGTTCACCGTAGGCGTCCTCCAACTGCTGGATCCTCTCGATGGTGATGGCAGGGTCACATGGCCTGTATCCCTCCTCTTGTTCCAAGAAGCGCTGACTCTGGGTCACCACGCTCTGCAATATCACAACAAAAATTTTGTAAATAGACAAAACTCACAATAATTACTATGTCACTTGAAAAGTAAAGTAAAAATAATATTTGTACTCTAATTATCCACTTATATGAGACAGTTTCTTGTCAGAAAAACAAGTTTCTTGTTCAGAAAACTGTGCAGTCTTATTGAACTTCTGTCAAAAGACACGCTAAATGCTTTTGAAACGCGAATTGTAAGTTATTATCGTTTTACAGTTTGCTGTCATTGGCTGGGTTAATTTAGCTACTTGACGTAATTATAATGTTATTGTTTTTTTCACGTATTTAAAGGCATACAATAAACCAATGTCTATAATTACGTTTACATTAAAAACAATGACTGTCATGTCAGCTTAAAACGCCTGACACTAGCACACAGCAGTCTTTCATGCAGTTTTATCAATTTATACTGATATCACCGCATTTCAGAATTTGCACAGAAAACTTGTGTAGTAAACTGCGCCATATAATATAGCTTAATGTGTGAAAATTATTAGTAGCTACAAATTTAAAATCAGACCGCTGTGTATGTACTGCCATCTACAGTCGATACATGAAAAGCTTTCAATATCTACTGGTCCTCGATAAAAAGTTGGTTGGTTTATCGTAGTGAGAGGCGTTATACCAATTCCAAGCGTTTATTTTACTTTTGACAGCTCGATTATGTATCGATTAGGGATGTCCTAATGCGTTACCGAATCGATTTATCATAAAAATCGACTTTATTTATGAAGAAGTTTTAATCAATTTAACACATTTATATTTTATTTTTGCTCAACATTTTGTAGTTTATAAACATACCCAGACGTTTAAAGCAGAGTTTATTTTACGAAAGCGCTGTCGTAAAACTTTTTTTTTTTAACAGTCTTTATTCAATAAAAAATGTTTACAAAAAATACATAATTTCTTTACAAAAGAAACTTTAAATACAGTCCCGATAAACTCTTTAATTGGAGTTTGTCATCGGGTGCAGGAGCTACAGAAAACCCAAATATGCATAGGACTATTTTATTATCGTAATGTAAATTGAGAAATTCTGCGTTGCGACAATCAAAGAAAAAAAAAAAATAGGTTTTAATTTAAATCACATTTTATATTTTTTCATGGAAAAAATCAACTTGAATAATCCTCGTTGCATAAGTAGGCTCAATAAACATCGATATCGATAAATATCGGAGCTAAAGAACATGTGCTTCACTATTGTAAAGAAAAAAACATGAAGTATTACATTTTTCAATCTATGGTTGCCTGTCAATAATTACGGAACTTTATAGAAAAGTAAAGAAATCATCATCATTACCTTCACTCTTTCTCCCAAAACATTGATGTCAGCTTCGACAAGAGAATGCTTCTGCAGCAAGTCTTCCACACCCATCAGATGCTTTCCATAATCGTCTGTTAGCAGACGCATCTTGATCTCTTCCATGGAGTCCAGAATGTACAACATTTCCTAAAATAGAAAAGGGATAAGGACTGTTAAACATTTCATACAGCCATAGTAAATAGTTCGACCCACCAACATTTTTAAATTTTTATTGCCATTTATATTTGAAACAGCATTAATGCGATAATGCTGTTATTTTATACTTTTTTGTTTACGCACCTGGAAGTTTTGTTGGAGTTGAAGAGAGAGTTCAAGACGGCCTCGTCTTGCTTTGAGGAGTTCGATAAGGTAAGCCCATAGACGGAGAACATTGTCCCTGCGTGCACTGATACGTTCCACATCATGATATCTGAAAACAAAATTAGTTCAAAATACATATCTAGAAATGATTTAGATCAGAGATATCACAACAGAGAATGGAGACAAAGAAGCTCTGGAAAGGAATACGGATATCTGATCGTATACATACAGTCATGGTGGCCTAGCATGGACATGACTTCACTCAAATTCTAGTATGCGGCAGAATTTGTATGGAAGTGAAAGCTAACTAACTAACTAACCATCACGCCATTTCTCCGTAGGGGTAGGCAGAAGGATAGAACGTCATACCACTCTGTCCTGACATACTTCCTTTGCTTCCTCTACATTCATACATCTTCTCATGCACATACGCCGATTATTCCGACTTTTCAAATGTCCACTTTCAAGTACTTGTCGTACTTGGTCAAGCCATGTCTTTCTCGGCCTTCCGCGGCTTCTACATCCAGGCACACTTGCATTTAAACTTCTTTTAGCCGTTCTTTCATCACTCATTCGCTCCACATGACCAAACCATCGTAAAAGCCCTTTCTTAATTTTGTCAATAATGCTTATCTCAGCCTTGCACTCTGCTCTAATTTCGACATTTGTACACCTATCATACATAGTCTTACCACACATTCTCCTGAGAGATCGCATTTCTAACAGCATCTTTTTCCAACACCACGCTTCACTACCATACATAAGGGTTGGTACCAGAACTCCGTTGTGTACTGCCAATTTTGCTTCTTTCGATAAGTTCTTATTTGCCACTATCGATTTGAAGGCACCATTAACTCTGTTTCCGGCACTAACCCTTTCTCTCAATGTCCTTATCCACATTTCTGTCTCTTGTAAACATACTTCCCAAATATTGTGAAAATCCCAAATAGGTGAAAGCAAAAGTAATTAATGAAATTGGCGATTTTGCGAGAAGTTGTGTCCGTGTTAGGCCACCTATAGGATTAACAGACGCAAGCCCGTCATGGGTAAATTCAGTATTTGTCTACGAGGATTTGGACACATTCAAAAAATTTTTAATTTTAAAAGAAAAAAAATATTTATTACCTCTCTGCCTGCAGTTCAGAGCATACTGCAACGACGGCTTGCACTCTTTCTTCATAAGCCAAAATGTCGGTCTCAATGGCTTCGTGTTTCTTGGCTGCTGCTTCCACAGCGGCAAGGTCGAAGCCAAAGTTATCCTGACTTACTAGGCGCTGGTTCTCAGATAGCCAAGTCTCACGCATAGATGCCTTGCGGTTGAATCTGAAAGGAAGTATTGAAAAAATTTATACAACAATTTTAATACAATCAAATGTCTAATATAGTAAATATTAAAAGGTTTTAGATTGCAAAAGACACTTCACTACTTAAATTTGTTTTTATACACAAAACCAGTGAATCGGGACATCAGTGATCTATTTGGAGTCGATTTTGTGGAATAAGTTTGTTTGATTGGACCCATAGTTTTTGAGAAAATGAAGTGAGAAATAGTTTTTTTTTTTGAGAAATTTTTACTAATAGTTATCAAATATAATTTATTTAGTCAAATTAGTACTATCCGTAAAGAAAACGAATTCTGAACGCAGAAAAGCGAATTCTAATAAATATGACTTAATCTACATATGCCTCCCGAGAGCCTTAACCATGCTTGCCTATTTTACAAGGCATCAGGTTCTCGGCGTCCTGGTTGTCCACTGTTGACAATTCGTCGGCAGTTTGCGTCAGTCAGCAGAGCTGGCAGCCGATCTTTGAGGCAGTTTGTGGATTCCATATGCTCCACATAGGGTGCGGATATGGTATGATGATGATGATGAATCTTCGGTATTTATGAAAGCTTTCACGAGAATAAAAAAAAAAAAAATTCAAGCTAAGATTCACAAGTCATTTTACACATTTGACTCCAAATATGATGTAGATTTCACCAGTTTTGGGTTGTACTAAGAGTTTTGTTACACCATGTATATATTTTGTTATGCACGTAATTGGCACATTTTTGTGCTTATGTTTATACAATTGTATATTTTGTCAGGAATTGGTATTTACCGGGCGGCCAGCTGCTCCAGTTTCTCCTGCCGGATGAGCTCCTCCCGGAGAGCGAGCTCCCTCTCGTGCTCTGCCTTCTCCAGGCGCTCCCAGGCGCGGTTTATATCGGAGATCATGGCCCCTTCCCTCGGCGTGTACGGCCGTTGGTTGTTGGCTCGCATCTTCGACTGCAGAGTGAACAGCAAAACTTCCAGGTTGCCCTTCTCTACGAATCTGAAAGGCGAGTTTATCAATGAGTTATTTATTTAATTTATCCAACATTTAATTTTTTCTCCTTAATGAAATACCTTGCTGGGCAAAACCCGTGTTAAGGTATCCATTTACAATATGGCATTATTGATGGTCATCTAATGCAGTGTTTCTTAACCCCTTGGTGGGCGTTTTGGAGGTCTGGGGGGGCGTTTTTAAATTTTTAACATTTAGGGGGCGCTGCAGAAGGTCGAGTGGGCATTGTATCAATATAGAAAAAAACCTTATATACGAGCTATGCACACTGATACACTTTCTTTAGGCGCTTTGATTTTTCAAGTTCTGTTAAATAAACTACACTTTCACACGCAAAAAAATTAACTGAGGCATAATACTCAATATCATGGTTTTTTCTAACACCGTTTTTTAGTTATTCGTAGAAAATGAAAAAAAAGAGTTTCGTTATTAAACACTTTTTCAAAAATGTGACACTTTTTACGTATGTGTTCATTTTTTTGAGTAGGAAGTCCATTGCATAAAATACATACAGGTATGTGCCTACATAAAGAAAAGTGTAAATTAAAATAAATTAATGTTGGAAAAGGGGGCGATTCTTTCAATAGGGTTAAGAAACACTGATCTAATGCAATGTTTTCTTAAATAAACAGAAATATATGAGTGTCAAAAGACCCTAAAACAAGCTATGTTAATTTCAAAAGCCTCTAAAATCAAATGTTACATGCAAAGTCTCTTAAAATAAATTTTCAGTACTTTAAAATTAATTATCTCCAAAACATATCAAGAAAATAAGTTTTGAACATCATATGATTGTCTTTTAAGAATATGCTGATGAAAAACAGCAGGTTTTATATGTGAACTTACAAAATAAACATGTTTTTCATCCATAACTCAAAAACATATCAAATCGTTTTAGGAGGTTTAGCAATTGGACCCTACTTTCAAACTAAGTAGTGTATTAGTACATGAAATTAATATTACAACAATAATACAAGTTAATAGAAACTAACATCATTATTTACTATTTTGGTGGGGTAACCATTATTAAGTCGATGCTGGATTTCTTTTCATTGGACTTTATCCATTGATTTATTAATACACTTAGATTTGAACTGAACCCAAAAAATGAATGACACTTCAACTCCGCCAAAACCTCCAACTCCGCCAGACGCGTATTCAGTATTTCTTTAACCGCCGGCCGAGTCGGACGTGAATCTTCGTGTCATTACTTTTTCTAAATAATTTACTCTGCAAGGCAGATCTAAGTGTATTATAAATCAATGACTTTATTCAACAGATATTCTTACTTGGGCGGTTTCTCCACAGTTCTGTAGTTGGCAAACTGTCCGAGTTGTTGCTGTACTCCGACCAAAGAGTTGGCGAAGGTTCTGTCTCCCAAAGCATCAATGGTGCTCTCGATCCATTGCAGAAGATCACTGAAAAGTATTAAAGTGATTAGAATTAACTAAGGAGAGAGGATTGGAATTTTGCAGCTAATATTAGATAAAAATGAATTTAGAAAAATTAGGCAAAGGCTTAAGATGTCTTGAAAACGCGCCATGGATTTATTTTACTGTGTAGAATCTCGTGAACATATTTCAGCCAGATAGAATATCCTATTTTTTTTTTGGCAAGGCAAAGGATACAATATGTGAATAAATCGAGGGGTTGCTGCCAAAAGTTGGTAGGTCCACATTTTAGGTATATTGAGTTAGCGATGAATTGAGTGTCTTAACGTGAATATCTATGCCCGGAAAAAGTTTGTAGCTCCTCCGATCTCAGTAAAGCAGCTTTACAGCTTTTTCCAGTTTTTTCTATTATCAAAAAAAAGGCAAAAAGTTTGAAAAAACACTAACAAAATTTTTCTCAGGCAATGAACAAGCCAAAATGTTAAATGTATCGTTACTTCACAGGTAATTTGTAATATCACTAACCAGTTTTTTCCCATTTAATTTGCTTGCATATTAAAATTAAATGTTTACAGCTGAAATATTGTAAGAAAACTTTCCAGTATTAATCCTGACATTAAATTGACCAAATTAAATGTATCATTACAACCAAAACATTGTAAATATCACTAATCAATTTCTTTGTGTTCAATTGACATATGTTTTCAAGTAAAAAAATGTACAGCTAAAAGTTTGTAACTGCACTTTCAATATTTTCTCAACAGAAAAAAGTTGGTAAGTACAACCTTGCTTTGACAATCAAAGAATGGTTATATCGATTTTTGTGTCCCTTTATTACAACGTTGTTTTTTTAATATATTCATTATACTTCAAATGGATTATTTGAAAAAAAATAGCACGAAGTTTTTTTTTTATCATTAGTCTGATTTAGAATCTCGTCAAACTTTAAAAAGATAGCGATTACTTCATAACATGTTTTATGGCTTACCAACTTTTACAATAACCCCACGAAATATTAGTGTAATACCTTGTGAGTGATTCGTATTCCTTGATCATTCGATCATTGTCCATGGCGATTCCAACGACCTTCCCAATCCTCTTGCCTTGGACCGTCTCCTGCTTCATCTTGCTGAAGTAATGGTAGTAAGTCACCACGTACGTGATGATGGACTTCTCATCGGGATGCTCCACAAAGATGTCTGAAAATTTTCAAATTAGACAAAAATTATAGCATGTAAAGAGAAACTGAGCGAACTGAAACTGCAATGAATTGTAGTGATTTAAAGCTTTTAAATTTACAATTTGAAATCTCAACAGAGACGAAAAATAAGGAAGGGAATATGGATATCTAGGCGTTTACAGGGCTTATGACCTGTCATTGGCTGGGTTAAGTGGCCACTTGATGTATTACAAACATTCCCCATTTCACCTAGTATTTGATATCCATATCTGCCAATATACAGTAGAATGGAGCGACGCTTCACATGTGAACACTCTCTGTCATCCATTGAGAAAATTGCTAAGTAATTTTAGCAGAAACCTTTATGATTGCAAGTAAGATTCTTACCGAATTATATCACCTACTAGGAAACGCCTAAGATTAATCTTCAATTTGTTATGCTTATATAACTTTTACCAGCTAATTTTTATAAACAACATTTTGAGTGTGTCCAAATACTTGTAGACAAAAACTGGATTTCACCCATTACGGTAATAATTAGCCCGTAATGGGACAAACCTCTACAAGTATTTGGACACACTCAAAATGTTGTCTTTTAAATTTAATTTAAAAGCATTTTTTTCATTGAAAGAAGAGTTTCATTCTTATGATATACCCAAATATTTCAATTTAACACTTACTTTCAAACAGTCAAAAATAACCGTGAAAGGAAGTTAACAAACATTACCATATAAACAGTCACATATTAATTCTGTTCTCTCTGGAAAAATGACGGGACGGTTAGTTAGTTAGTTCCATCGCCAACTTTTGTCTATTGAATAGTTACTGTCATTTATGAAGACAAATTTGTTGATATGAATTTAAAGATATTTTTCATACCTTCAGCGTCTAACAATTTAGTGAGTCCCAGTTTGTCCTCCGCGACGTTGAAGGCGTTGTTCAAATTATAGATGGCGTTTGACTTGGACAGTTTGTCGACCTGAATCAGGTCGGGCCTGTGCTTGTGGATTATGGCGTTGAAGGCGAGCCCGTCACGCCACGACGTCGTGAAGTTGCGCACGTTGACGTTGTGGTAGCCTGCGGTCTTCATCTGACACCACAGCAGCAGTGCGTCCTTCGCAGACTTGGTCTCCTTATTGTCGGATTCTTCTATCGTGATATCTTGGATCTGAGAAAAAAAATAAAAACAAAATTATAAAATATCTGCTTATTTTCCGCATACTTCTGCTTATTCAGTACAAAATCGTATGCGCAGTGTTTAAAAAAACACCTAGGACGAAGCCTGGACACCTTGAATTCTATTTATTCACTATTTAAATTAAAAAACCTTTTTTTATTTTTTTACATTTTTTCTTTATTTTCAAATGTACCCTTGTAAATAATTAGTAAAAAAGTTGTTAAAAACATACAAAATAGTTTATAGTGCAAAGTGAGTGCTTCTAACATAAATTTCATCTATTTATTCATTATAATCATTTATTTATTTAACCACCTCAACAAGCCAGGAGGCCCAACAACAGAGCGGAACAACGTCACAAAAACTTGACCATATTTCAATTATAAAATAATCCAATATCAACAAAAGAAAAAACTAAATTTTCTGGACATTAATAATTCATAAGAGGTTTCCGCTAGTGTAAAGCGCTGTTACACAACTGGTCCCAAAGGAACTTTTTACCATAGATTTTAAAGGGTTTAGTAATATTCCAAATAGTCAATACCACTCATCTCACTCGTCTGATAATTTTAATATCATAGATCAAAATCAATAGTGGAGGTTGTTAATTATTTTTAAAAAAAATCATAGTTTTTACACAGCTGAAATCTATTTCATACATATTTTTTAAATAGGTAGGGTAATGAATAATGAATAACTAACAATACATTAAAAAACAAAATGTTTTAATACCTGGAAGCGCAGAATGATGGTCCAGATGAGACCGAGGTTGAGTCTGGGATTCCCATCGACAATATCATGTGATCCCATATTCTCCAATGCACTCTCTGCTCCTTGAGGAACTGGAGAGCCTTGTCTACATTCTCCAAGCAGTGGATTCGCATTTTCCCTTTCGTTGGGCGAGGCTGAAACAAAAATGATAAACAGTTAAAACAAATAATACTCGCATTCAGCACACTTCATAATTACTAACGTACATACTAATACTAAAACAAGTTAAGAAGTGACTAGCGTATCTGGTAAAATGCAAAATACATGTAAATGACGTTATTTTGACACATACATAACGTTTTGGGCGTGTTCAAATACTTGTACACAAATCTGGATTTTATCCCAAGACGGGAGTAGGTATATATTTCATTTTTATATCCCTACAGAGATGAAATAGATGGAGCTTTCAACTCGCTGGTGGATGATTCTCGATTCGTAACATATATACAAAATCAAAAATGTTACCTGGTGTGGATATTCGCTAATAAGCGAAATGGGGAATGTTGTAGTACCTACATAAGTGGCCACTAACCCAGCAAGACAGGTCAAAAGCCGTTCTACGCTCGAATATCCATACCCTGAATTAGAAAAAATTCTACCTCATCTGTGTAGGGATATAAAAATGAGTTTAAATAGTACATACATAAAGTGGCCACTTAACCCAGCCAATGTACAGGTCATAAGCCTTGTATTCAGAGAATCCATATTCCATACTTGAAAAAAAAATTCTACTTATCTCTGTAGGGATATAAAAATGAACTACGTATACATACATACGTCATCATGTACATGGTACTTCGTCACTAGAATCTACGTCAGAAGTGACATTCATGTACTTGAAAGAAGTGCTGGAGTTTCTAGGTGAATTCTAGTTACCCACATGTGTATGATCACTGTATATATTATCATCTATAGACATCTGCATTTCACTTGATATGCTAACGTCCACAGTTTCGTGTATGGAGTACTGGTCCTATAAAACAGTGATACAAACGCTGGAAAAGGTAAAATAAATAAGGCTTAATTTTACTAATGCAGAATAGCAACTGTATCTCATTGGAATTAATGACAATCAGCGCTGTTTACGTGAGTAGATCACGTATTATGTAGGCGTCGCCTCTAAAGAATATTTTTATATCAACAAAAAGAATTTAAAATGAATATTCACAATGCTTCAATCAGTAAATTGAATGACAACTTATTTGACAATATTTTTAATGAACAGCAGTGGAATTAATTCAAATTATGACTCATATGAGTTCTTGTGTTTGCTCATTCGACTATTCAAGTCCAGTTCAATAAAATTAAAGAAAACCATTCCATCTTTATCTTTTATGTAAATAATTATCAGATTGTGGTGCGTCCAAGGTCAAGACTGAATGAAATATTTTCCATTGTAATTATTTTTCCTCTTTAGATTATCATAAGTCAACAGGAGGCAGACAAGATAATAAATTATATTGTGTAACTCACAGGGCAATGTGTAATATTATTATAGTATTACGGGATGCACAAGGCATTGTATTAGACAACAAATACAGTGAATCTTGATAATTGGTTACATAAAGGAAAGATGATTAGCATTACGCTCAGAACCAGTTCAAGGTATCACATATGAAATATTTTTATATGTGAAAAACCAACTGTGAATAAACTTTGTTAAAAAATTCCAATTGTTTAAAAAAATCTTACAAGAATGTCTTCAGTCCTAGGGACCTCTACGATCAAAATGCTTGGAGGCATCAGAACTGAAGGGTTTTTCATAAGATCAGTTTAAAAATTTGATGGAAATAAGAGTGCTATAATACCAATATTTTAAAAGCGTGCATTTTTTGTACAAAAATTCTTAAATGCAGCTTGATGAGCATCTAGCCATCTCACATGTCCACATATAGGTCGCCATACGGCAGCCCACAAGTTGGGAGTTCACCCACTTCTCTCTAAGGGCGAGCCATGCCTGCTAGCCATCATCAAGATAGACAAAGAGTGACTCACCAGGCGTTCTCCCGACAGCACCTCGAGCAGCTTGATGAGCATCTTGCCGTCTCGCATGTCCACGTATAGGTCGCCATACGGCAGCCCACAAGTTGGGAGTTCACCCACTTCTCTCTAAGGGCGAGCCATGCCTGCTAGCCATCATCAAGATAGACAAAGAGTGACTTACCAGGCGTTCTCCCGACAGCACCTCGAGCAGCTTGATGAGCATCTTGCCGTCTCGCATGTCCACATATAGGTCGCCATACGGCAGCCCACAAGTTGGGAGTTCACCCACTTCTCTCTCTAAGGCGAGCCATGCCTGCTAGCCATCATCAAGATAGACAAAGAGTGACTTACCAGGCGTTCTCTCCCGACAGCACCTCGAGCAGCTTGATGAGCATCTTGCCATCTCGCATGTTCACGTACAGGTCGTCGCCATACGGCAGCCCACAAGTTGGGAGTTCACCCACTTCTCTCTAAGGAAGGGCGAGCCATGCCTGCTAGCCATCATCAAGATAGACAAAGAGTGACTTACCAGGCGTTCTCCCGACAGCACCTCGAGCAGCTTGATGAGCATCTTGCCGTCTCGCATGTCCACATATAGGTTGCCATACGCCACAAGTACGGCAGCCCACAAGTTGGGCCTGTTCATCACCCAAAGAGTGACTTCTCTCCGACAACCTCGAGCGCTTGATGAGCCATGCCTGCTAGCAGGTCGCCATACGGCATCAGTTCACCCACTCAAGATAGACCAAAGAGTGACTTACCAGGCGTTCTCCCGACAGCACCTCGAGCAGCTTGATGAGCATCTATTTTTGGAATGTCTTTTTCTGGACACCCTCTCGTTCGTCTGCAAATAATACAACACATAGTTATTTCAATGTCCATTAAAATTTACATTAC
Organism: Micrasema minimum; assembly: GCA_022494985.1. NCBI lineage: Eukaryota > Metazoa > Arthropoda > Insecta > Trichoptera > Brachycentridae > Micrasema > Micrasema minimum. The sequence continues at coordinate 104,346 of JAGVSP010000428.1, read as the reverse complement.
AGGGTTAAATGGAGAAATGCACAGTTTACACTTTTTATGTCAAACCAATGGTAATTTCATTTATTTACAAGAAGGAATAACGAAAATCTATGGAACACTTAGAAATCTAATAGTGTTATGCGGATACTGTAGCATTGCATTGATTTAAAACTAGCTATATGACATAAACAATATGAGTGTCTGATGACTGATAATGATAACCATAATATCTTAATAATAACTCAATATAGTATATGTAAATAAATTGTAAATAAAAATTCTTGGTATGTTTATTTTCAACCTTTGTAATTAGTAGATATTAATTAAGCACTTACTTGACCTGTGAAATTGTAACAAGAACTGTCAATAAAAAATGTTACCAAATAACAATTGTTTCTCAATATTTTTTTCTCTAGTTGTATGAATGATGATGCAAAAAAAGTATTATTATTTAAAAAAAAATAACAACACTGTTGCTTTCTTAAAATGGTAATAAAACCACTTGCATAAAAAACTCGGTATTTTGTCTTTTTGTTAAATCTATCAATCCAATTTCGTGGCGTTTTTTTTTCAATACAAAAATGGAATATCTACTAATCTTTTTTATCCTAAATTCATCAAAAAAAATTTTTATCGAATCATGTGTAAACCACAAATTTTATCTGGGGAACAAAAAAAGTTTTTTTTTTAAATTGCTAATTATTTGTTTTTAATACCAATTAATATTAAATTCTGTGTTCTATTGAGTCGTTTAGGTACGAGGTATATACATAAAGTTTTCTAGTAAATTTAAATAATAATCTAATTTAATTACACATATTTTATAAAAAAAATAATAATAGACATTTACTTCTTACGAAAAAGACTTGAGGAATTAGTTATTACGAAAATTTCGCTTTATCATAATATTCACGGCTTGATGTGTCCAAATTAACCCTGGAATTTAATATTAGAGCAATGATTTATTCACACATTTTAAATGCGTGTCTGTATCGTGTTATTTTTTAAATAATTTATTTATCTCTCTCTGGGTACTTAACTTAATTGGCAGCTAATATGGAAATGAAAGACAGTGACATTGGCCTTAATACTGAAGTGAACTGAAAAGGGTGAAAGGGTTGAAAGGGCGGCAAAGTGGTGAAGGCTCCCTTTGCTCAGACGTTTTCTTAGAATCCCGGACATTCATAACGGCAGACGGTCTTAACAAGAACGTACAAAACCAATTTTAAAAACGATTTTGAATAGCACATCCATCTCCGTAAAAACAGTATGAAAAAATTAAAACAAGTAAAGTTACTGATAAACACATTTATACACAATTAAAATCATATTAATTTGTGATTTTAAGCGAGTCCGTAAGATGATTATGATCGACTTCAATACCAAATAAAAGTGTCGGTAAAACACATATTATATTGCATTTATGACGAGTATCTACATGACTGTCATAGATCTAGATACATATTCAACTATTTTAGGTTGGACAAATATAATTAATTTTAAAAATTATATTATTTCATTGGTAACGTTTAAATAAATACCTCTTAACTTAAGGCCTTGGCGATGAACATAATCATTGGGGCAAATTCTCTTTTGCAGCTTCCCACGAATTCAATACGCGAAAGTTCGACATTATCACAAATAAATTAATGAAATAGCACACCGGAAAATGATTATTACATATTCAAAATAATTTTACAACTTAAATCACGGTTATATCAATAAAACTGGATGGCGTACACATTACAACGTAAAACTATTGATATTTACAAAGTTGTAACTTTAAAATAATTTTTATTTTGCGTCCACCGCACCGTGTAGGTATGCCGATAACTGTCAAAATTATATTATTATTGTTATTGTTATTGAAGTGACATCACAAGAAGAGTGTCAGAAATATTATATAAAAATTCAGTTAAGTCCGGCGTACATTTAGTAAAATTAATTATTTCTAATACTATCCATTTAATTAACTCGGCTTGATCCTTGGGGAAAACGAAGAAATTTATTGATCAACAACTTGTTTGAGCTTCGGCTTTTAAAAATTAAATCGCAAATATACTCCTAATGTAAAGAAAGTTAATAAATCGCATGCATAACATAATCTCGACTATTTTGGCGATTTAAATAAAAATATTACTCTCTATTTCAATTGGCAAATCACCCGATAACGAGTGATATATCAATAAAGGCCATTCAATTTAAACATAAAAAATAAACATAAGGCCCCGGTATCTTATTCCAAATAAGCCCCCACCAATTTTCGACTAACTAAAATTGAGTTTTTGTAAGAAAATTAACTTGAAATATTATGTAAAATGACTTTCAACTGAACAATACAACATAATATCAAATTTTTAACACAGAAAACTCGATTTTTAGTGAACCAGAAATGCATTTCGGAGGTGGTAAATTATAAAATTTGAAAAAAAAAACTACTAAGCCTTTTAGTATGCTTGAAAATTGCATAGTGCATGTGTTCAGCTAGAGAGCATTACATGATCCAATGATACTGACACGTGAAATTACTCGATACAGATAATTATTTTTAACTCTCGAGATAAAAAGTTTTGACGAAATATTTATAACTCCCTGCTAGATTGTTATTTCACTGTCTTATAATATTATGCTTACCTCGCAACTCAACGACAAATTTGTCAAAATATAATTCTAATCCCGGACGTTCGGTTTTGAGCTCCGATTTAATTGGATCGTATCCTTCCGTAGACATTTTTACAAAACAAACAATACACAAACCAAAAAAAAAAACACCACTATAATTTATAAACTACTATCACTATTAAAAGACACATCCCACGTGAAAACATACAATGTTCTTCAAGGACTATAGAAAAAATAATAATTTCATTGTCGAAAATTATTTTGTGTTTTAACACACATTTTTATGAAACCAAATTACGAACTTTTTCGCACTTTTTTGCGCAATTTTCACACACTAAAGAATTTACAGGCAGCAAATGTTGAACAGAAGTACAGATTATTTTCGATAACGAACACGATTTTTTACGGAGAATTTCAGCTAATCGATTACATTTTTCATTAAATTTGATAATTTATCTATATCCAAAGAAAAAGTCGCGACAGATAGACACCAGCCGAGATGCCGTTGCCGATGCCTTCGCGAAGAGTGGCATATTCGGCATTTCATTTAATGCAAAATGCGATAACGCTTCTGTTGGAATGGGACCCATCACGCTATTCAAGGGAGCATGATACGCGCTGCAATGGCACCGTTTAGAAAGTGGCGAACGATTAGTTCATCCGTGTACTTAACCTGGGTTTTATGGATCAGTGATTTTGGCAAAGGTCAGGTATTTTGACAACCGTGAAAAAAAAACGTAGCTGCAGGAAATCAACTGTGGATGTGGTTTAGATAGCGACTACTGGTTGATAATAGCGGGAAAAACTCGAAAAATAATTTATATCAGACTAACTTAATCCTATACATGTAAGTACTAGGTACCTATCAAAAAAGTTAAAGGAAATATATCGCAGTAAAAATTCTGTGATACGTGTGACAGCTTTTTGAATAAATTCATGAAAACGGTGGTGGAATAATGTTGCTTTTAGTATGGGTTCGTTTTTTTTTTCAAAACAAAACGGCAACAAAAAATAACAAGATATTTGGTTCTTTCGCTTTCATTGAGTCAAGTAATGACGAATTATGAAAAAAATATCCATACTAAGACTTGTTCGTACATAAAACGATACACATAATGATATAATACTATAATACAAGCAGCATGAAGCATTTGATATTCTTTGACCTTACAAACATATTATAATTTTGTGATACCATTTATAGACAAACGTATCCTAAGAAATGAATCTTGAATTCTTCGTTTTAACGTTATCTTTATATCGATACAAAGCCCTCTATATTCCTTCATTTATCTCTCCACTATGCTTCTTTTATTTATCAGACTCCTAAATAACACGCATGAAAATATTGTTAATCGTTCTGTCCGAAACACGAAAAGTTTCAAAATTATAACCGAATACAATTGTAATTGAAAAGAACTAGTAAACAAATTTCAAGCCTACAAACCTTCCCTTATTATTTAAAAACTGTTTCCATAAGACGATTTTCGGGGATATTCGCAAAATAAAAGCATGAAGTAAAAATAATAAAAACGTCATCCCGTGACCGCGGCGCGCTCACTGCAACGGGGGAAACATGACATTGTACTAAGGGAAACATGGCACATTGTACTAAGGGGGACATGGTACTGAACAACATATAACATGGCACCCAGCGCACCATCGGGATGTCCGTCGTCATCCCGTGACCGCGGCGCGCTCACTGCAACGGGGAAACATGACATTGTACTAAGGGACATGGTACTGAACATATAACATGGCACCCAGCGCACCATCGGGATGTCCGTCGTCATCCCGTGACCGCGGCGCGCTCACTGCAACGGGGAAACATGGCATTGTACTAAGGGACATGGTACTGAACATATAACATGGCACCCAGCGCACCCAGTCCGTCGTCACCCGTGACCGCGGCGCGCTCGGGGATGTCTAAGGGACGTACGAACATATCCCCCAGTGACCATCGCGGCGCGCGGCGCGCTCACTGCAACGGGGAAACATGGCATTGTACTAAGGGACATGGTACTGAACATATAACATGGCACCCAGCGCACCATCGGGATGTCCGTTGTCATCCCGTGACCGCGGCGCGCTCACTGCAACGGGGAAACATGGCATTGTACTAAGGGACATGGTACTGAACATAACACATGGCACCCAGCGCACCATCGGATGTTGTACGTCGTCATCCCGTGACCGCGGCGCGCTCACTGCAACGGGGGGAAACATGGCATTGTACTAAGGGACATGGTACTGAACATATAACATGGCACCCAGCGCACCATCGGATGTCCGTCGTCATCCCGTGACCGCGGCGCGCTCACTGCAACGGGGAAACATGGCATTGTACTAAGGAACATGGTACTGAACATATAACATGGCACCCAGCGCACCATCGGGATGTCCGTCGTCATCCCGTGACCGCGGCGCGCTCACTGCAACGGGGAAACATGGCATTGTACTAAGGGACATGGTACTGAACATATAACATGGCACCCAGCGCACCATCGAGATGTCCGTCGTCATCCCGTGACCGCGGCGCGCTCACTGCAACGGGGAAACATGGCATTGTACTAAGGGACATGGTACTGAACATATAACATGGCACCCAGCGCACCATCGGGATGTCCGTCGTCATCCCGTGACCGCGGCGCGCTCACTGCAACGGGGAAACACATGGCATTGTACTGTACATTGATCGTATCCCGCTGCAAAATACTAAACATGTAGCGCTGAAAATACTGAAACTTCGCAATTGAATATTTTTAATAAGATGCTGAATTTAGAAATATCGTTAACATGATCATAAATGAAGATTTGTGATATCGAATAATTCTGTATTTTCCAGAATTCTGAATATTGGTCCTGACTACTGACAGCAAAATCTAAATTCACACCTAATCGGAATTTGGATTAAAAGGTTTCCTTTCTCTGATTTTTATATACTATTCCGACGGATCTGCGTATATTATCAGCAGGAATAAACACAAGCATTTCCGATTAATTATTGTGAAGATACTTAACTGCACCTTAACAATATTATTGTTATACGGACGAACCCTAGACTCCAATGGCAAATAATAGCATTCCTAAAGCAGAATAATTCACAGGTGACGGCGATGTTCGAATTGTAAACACGAATGTGTAGAATTTTAGTTACCAGCTTACGATTCTCAGGTGTATGGTTTTCAGCTGCATAAGAGGAAGTAAATAGACCGAAAAGCGTATGCAGATAAAGCTTACAGTGCAATCGATACCCGACTCGCTACTTGCGACTATGCCACTTGGCAACTACATCCTGAATGTCGCAATACGCGACATGATCCAACGCTTGTTTTCACTGTCATCACGAAATGGGTTCAAGTTACTTAAAATAACGCGGACCATTATTCATTGTATAAATATGATTGTTAAATGTAACATACATGTTAAAATACCAGCTGCGTTTAAAGTGATCATAAATAACAAAATTGCTGTTGGTTATTGGGTATTACTTCTCATTAAATCCAGTGAATGCAAGTCTAAAGGAACATAAAGTTACGATACTAATATTAAATTTACTATCACCCATTTCTATGTTGATAAAAATGTGATAAATCGCCAAGGCGAGATAAGTTTTATAGCAAAGTGAATGGCTTATATTAGCGAAGAACAAGAACAGAGCATAAATAAGTAGGTAGGTAATAGAAAATTGAAGTTTGAACTTCATCAAAGCAACGTTATTTTTACGTCAAAGATGTGAAAAATCTTTAGAATGACATCATATTAAAATGGTTTTTGTAATAAATTTCATTTATTTGGAAACAAAAACGACCAATGTCCCGATTGTGTCGCATTGTAAACTCGAGACAGGATCTGGACTTTTTTTGGTGTTAGTTTTTCCAGATTTAAACAATCACTAAAATAAACCAGATCCTGTCTCGTGGTAGTTCTAATAAATGTATACTTAAAATTTTGTCCTAGCTTTTATTTCCTTGATTGTATCTTATTTTAAATTGTACCTGTGTATTTATGTGTTAGAATAATTTTATGTTTGAAATGGAGTTAAGTCCGTAAATAAAATTAAATAAAAAAATAAATAAAAAACATTAGGCATATACACGTATGGACCAAAGAATGCGTAATGCAGAGGGATTCTCCATCAGTATTGGCCATACTAACCGAGATACGAAGAGAGCGTTTGTGCGAAGTGGAATTATTGGACGAGTGCCTTCTCCAGCCATCGGTATAAGAAATCTGGTAAGAAAACGGACGATAGTAAAAATAGCAATGCCGGTACAGAAATAGCGCCGGCCGAACGGGAAACACGGACATTCCTTACGTGTGGAACAGCATGGACTGCGGATTAATGGATTCATTGGAGAATTAGTTATTGGCTATTGTGAATGCCCGGGATTTATTATTCAACTCTTCAATCAAAAGAGAATCGAGCCGATTCAAAGATACATAAAGCAAGCAAAAGTCTTATTTATGTATTTACTAGAAACAAGGTGTTGGTTGAATAGGTTTTCCTATCAAAAATTGTCTCTGGAGCAATAGACTCTCCGGAACTACTATCTAAACTTTCCATAAATATTCCCCATAAAAACCCTTCGTAACTGTAGAAAAAACTCGTATATATGGCGAGCCTCCAAAAACTTTAATAAAATATCTAAAACATTGAATCATAGATTTATTTGAGAATAACCATGGTGACGTGCGGCGTTTGCTTTCCGAGTGAAATCACACTTTGTTGATCACATTTGTTTGAGTTAGCATTTTTTTTCTTTCTTTTCTAACTTTTAACTCACTTTTATGTACATATAATTTATTTGTAGTAATCTTACGATGAGAATATTTTTCTTTCTTTTTTACCTATTTTTGTTACTACCTGTGAAAACCTCTAATTGGTCTACTCTGTTTTTCTTTTAAAGATTATTTGACTGTTGGTTTTCCTATAAATAAATTAATAAATAAAAATAAATAAACTAATAAATTGAAACGTACGTAGCATAAATTGAATAAGATAATTTAGATGGTAAAAAATGAAGTAGGTATTCGGAGTTTAAGCAACTTTGCTAGTCTTCGTATACTCAATACAAAAAGACGCGCGTTTAAATCTCCAGTTACTCCAGTTACTCCAGTTAGTTAGTTAGTTAGTTAGTTCTCCAGTTAGTACGTAGATATGGTGGGTTTTAAGGTTTAAACATGGGTGATTAAAGAGCAGAAAAACATTATTGGGATGCTTTGTGGTGTACCCATGCCAACGTCATCAACTACCGATCAATGAAATATTTACCAATGGACAGCACACGAAATAGTTTTGGCTTGCTATGAGCGTGTTGCCAAAAGAAGAAAAAGTGTTGCAGTCTAGGGTCAACTAAAATCGAGTTTGATTTAATTAAAAGTCCATGCATACGAATATCACTCCAATTAATTAATTGAACTAATGAAATAACAAGTCACCCTTTAACACGAGACCACTTTCAATAGAAATGTTTTAAACTATACTCTTCCAAGCGTTTATTTTACTTTTGACACATGGGCGCCTATAAAAGTTCCGTAATTATTGACAGGCAACCATAGACCGAAAAATGCAATACTTCATGTTTTTTTCTTTACGATAGTGAAGCACGTGTTTCTTTAGCTCCGATATTTTATCGATATAGATGTTTATTGAGCCTACTTATGCAACGAGGATTATTCAAGTAGATTTTTTTCCATGAAAAAATATAAAATGTGATTTTCTAAATTAAAACTTATTTGTTTTTTTTTCAATGTTTGTCGCGACACAGAATTTCTCAATTTACATTACGACAATAAAAATAGTCCTATGAATATTTGGGTTTTCTGTAGCTCCTGCACCCGATGATAAACTCCAATTAAGGAGTTAATCGGGACTGTATTTAAAGTTTCTTTTGTAAAGAAATTATGTATTTTATTGTAATATTTTTTATTGAATAAAGACTGTTAAAAAAAAAAAAGTTTTACGACAGCGCTTTCGTAATATAAACTCTGCTTTAAACGTCTGGGTATGTTTATAAAACTACAAAATGTTGAGCAAAAATAAAATATAAATGTGTTAAAATTGATTAAAACTTCTTCATAAATAAAGTCGATTTTTTATGAGAAATCGATTCGGTAACGCATTAGGACATCCCTAATCAATACATAATCGAGCTGTCAAAAATAAAATAAACGCTTGCGATTGGTATAGGAGGAAGGAGATCAATTATTCTCAACATGTCAGGACAACAACCCATGCTAAAGTATTGAACGCAGAACGATGTTTGTTTCTCAAATTATTTCTATGACTGCTAATTGCAGCTACTGTCACCAAATTCCCAAAAATTATATTATTTTCTCGGCATCATCGTTAGCAATATCGACCAGAGAAAATCTTATCTTTTCTTTTAATCAATCTAACGATTCGATCCAACCTAAGTCACATATTTATTGTAAAAAATTGAGATAAAAAGATGCGTAGGATAGTAGATGTGCATGCAATCATCGGAAGAGTAAAAAATGCTATTAAGGCCAACCGGTACATAAATTTTATTAATATATAAAAGGTCACGAATATCTTAGATTAGGAGAACTTGTGATGATATAGCGTAGGTGGATTGTGATCTAACGTAATCATTTTACTCCTTCGGGATAACAGATAACACCAAGAGCTCTGGAAACAACAAGGCAATCAAATTTACCAAGTACTTGACATAATACTGAATAAACCCATGGGAGTCGTTATCTTATCAACATAGAACTTAATATTACTTATTGATTTAATTAATAAATACATATTATTGATAATAGTGTAATGAACAAATAGGTGCGTCCAAAGCAAATAGGTTGATTCTTGATGGATATTATGCCTTATTCCATGCTGCCTCTATCAATGTTTGTAAGTAAAAAGAGATAAAAACTGTACACCAAATGAACAGCAAATGAACCAAACAAAAATTAAAGAGTTGTACCTATGCGAATCTATAAATATGTTTACGTATGATTCATTGAAATTTCAAAACATTTATATTTATGGGCATGACGATTAAAATTCCTGTGCGTTTAAATTTAATTATCCAGATGGCGGCAGTCACCAAGAAGGCAAAAACACGTCTCCAAAATCCAGAAATCAACCGAACGAAAGAATAAGCATCTTTCATTTTAAAGATTGTTTTGACTCTCTTGAATAGGGAATAAATATGCTTTATTTAACATGGATAGAGAAGGATGGAGGGTGGAGGTGATTGATGAAATTTATTTCCGTCCAGCAATTATATTATTAGACAGGCGCTCAGTATTGGACAATGCGAAGAAGAAAGCGCGAAAGCTCGGTTTTCTAAATTAGTTGTATATCATGAATCAAGCACCATCACTAACTGAACTCTGTCTGAATAGAATAATATTTTTCTAACGTGATTATGTGGTACTGGATGTTTTTTTAATTTTTTTTAATTGCGGGAGTTACATTTATTTATTTTATCTTGCTTATGATGTACAAGATTTATATTTCGTCAAGTGGATTTGCTATAATTTACTGTTAATATGGTGTGGACCAAAGGGAACTTCTCCGCATCTGCCTGAGATGATGAGAAAACCGCGGAAAACTCATCATGGAGAAGGCGGACTATTGATGGACATCAACAGTCTTCCGATCAATTTGAAGTGGTACTGGATGTACTGAACCTTGGGTAGAAAAGTAAAACTAAGCATCTTGCCTTCATGCAATAAATTATCAAGCCAACTGCACTCGGTGTGCCAATACAGAGTCTAATGCACATTAGATGCAGATTGTGATTTTCATTGCCGAGTAGAATTTAAAAATTAAAGAGTGTCCCAAATTAAAGCTTTAAATTTTAATGCCACTGTAAAAAAAGCATTAAACAGAGTTATGTTGCTCGAATATACTCTCAGGCGAATGTGTGGTAAAACTATGTATGATAGGTGCACCAATGTTGAAATTAGAGCAGAATGCAAGGCTAAGATAAGCATTATCGACAGAATTAAGAAAGGTCTTTTACGATGGTTCGGTCATGTAGAGCGAATGGATGATGAAAGAACGGCTAAAAAAATATATGATGCGACTGTGCCTGGATGTAGAAGTCGAGGAAGGCCGAGAAAGACATGGCATGATCAAGTAAAACAAGTGCTTGAAAGTGGGCATGTAAGAAGTCGGAATAATCGACGTGCGTGCATGAGAAGATGTATGATTGTGGAGGAAGCAAGAGAAGTATGCCAGGACAGAGTGGTGTGGCGTTCTATCCTCTCTGCTTACCCCTTCGGGGAAATGGCGTGATGGTTAGTTAGTTAGTTAGTTATGTTGCTCGAATATTTTTCAACGGAATGGCTTTGGCTTGAAGTAATGTTTACTTATCGGAGTAATAAGGTGTGGCCTAGCAGGCGATAGTAGTAGGTACCAACGAAGATAAACAAGGAGACCATGTTTGCTCGCGGGGAATTAGGACGACAAATGCAATTACCTAGGCAGTAACTCCGACATGGGAATATCGGTCATTTTAACGATCTCTGAAGGAGAATTTGCGACATCTGCATACTGTGTTTATAAAGCGCAAGTACCTAAATATTTTTACAACACAGTGTTATAAAATAAGACTGTAGTTTAATACCGTCGTAATTATTTGGATGATAAAAGAAATTCCGTTATTCTATTAATTTACTCAAAACGTATTTTATTTGGTAAAAAATAGCGTTTTCTCCTGCCAATAGTCATCTTCAGATATTTAGTAGTACACAATATTATTTTGTGCAATGCTTCCTAGATATTATTGCATTATCATTTTGACTAGAATTCAATACAGAGTTGTATAAAAAAACAATTCTTTAAACGAAACATGATTCTTGGAAGTCTAATGCCCGCTTTATATGGGACAGTTTCTTGTTCAGAAAACTACACAGTTTCTTGTTCAGAAAACTACACAGTTTCTTGTTCAGAAAAACTGTGCAGTCTGTCAAACTTCTGTCAAAAGACACGCTAAATATGTGTATTTTTGAAACGCGATTGTAAGTTATTATTATCGTATGTTTGCTCTCAGGAAATTGTATATTTAGCTAATAATGTAAATATGTAATTGTTTTTTTTACGTACGTATTTTAAAAGCATACAATAAACCAATGTCTACTTAAACGTTTACATAAAAAACATTGACTGTCATGTCAGCTTAAATCTGACACTAGCACACAGTTTTTCATGCAGTTTTAGCTTTATACGGGACCGTTTTCAGACTGCACAGAAAACTGTGTAGTAAACTGTCCCATATATAGCGGGCTTAAGAAATACTGTATGGAAAATGAAGGCGATTCATAAAATATATTTGAATCCATTTCCAACTTATATTAGATTAGATGTGATCTAAGATTTCGCTGTTTGTTCACTGAAGACCAGCGTAATATAATTCTGCAAGCTTCAGTGATTTTAATCATTTTCATTCATAGGATTTCCTAACAGTATATTTTACTATTAAAGTTGTTTTATTCTTTTTGAAACAGTGGTTCGGTGATTCAGCAATGTTTCTATACTTCTGCTGTGGAACTGATCAAATTCATCGAAAAGTGACATAACAAAACCAATGGAGTTGATAAAATAAAATTGTTCTTCAAAAAAACTTTCGATTCTCGCGAAGTTGGCTGAAGTAGACGAGTAAGTATAGTAGGTCACTTTGTTCTACTTCATTCGGCGCTACTCATACTTCGGTCAACTTTCCTAAAGTCCTTAGGCGAAGAGCTAACAATAAAAAACAATAGACTTTTATCAATAGGATGGACATATAAAAGTAATTTTTTAAATAATTTTCGTCATTTCAATCAATATTTTCATTCACAATTTTTTTTTACAAAATTCCTTTACTCACAAACGCCACTCTATTATGTTGGTAGTAGTATGACGCGTTCGCGTGTTTCTATTGTTGTAGAAAGAAGAAGACAGACAGACTCGAAGTAAAGCGCTTTCTCTCTCTGCGCACTGGGTGGTGTCAGATACGATCAGATGTTCGTTTTTCCTTTTCAGGCGGAATTAAAAAATGTCAATGTTTTAACTTCGTGTATCTCGCTTATTTATAAACCAATATTTAAAAAACGCACCTATCGTGTTGTGCCTTTTAATTAAAAAATTTTTGCAAATAAAAAAAAGCTTGTTAATTGTCTATGAGGCGAATTCATCTTCCGCATCCATAGGTCTTCTGGAGACCCAATTAGAGATTGGAATAACATACCCAGACTTAACAAAAAACATGTTTAATTTTTTGTGATTTTACGGGAAATAGGAAATATTATAAAAATCAAGTGAAAAATACAACTGATTTGAAATAATATCTTGGATACTAATATGAACATTAAAAGGAATTATCCTTCATAGTTTGTTTGGCTTCCCTCCACGATAATATTCGATTACCGACACTTGGGTGCATTGGCCGATACAAGAGATATTATGGCTTATAGCGGTACATTAAGCTGCAATCCGACCCGATTTTTTAACATGTCTGCTGAACAAACGCCAATTTACTGTCAACACTTTTTGTGGCAATAAAAATTGACGGCTTGACTGGGTACCTATACAAATTTATTTTGTTATTCGGTGAATAGTACCTACCAAGGTGTGATAGCAAAAAAGACTTTATTGATTGGAGGTAAATCTGAATACACCAAATTCATTCATTTATTTCATATCCGCTCCCTACGTGGAGCATATGAATTCTACAAGCTGCCTCCATGCCAAGCGATCGGCTGCCAGTTCCCGTGCATTCTTCCAAATCAGGCCTACGTCCCATAGTTCTGACGTAAACTGCCGGCGGATTGTCAACCACCACACTTGCATCTTCCCATGACAATCTTGCGTCCCAATGAGTTTTGTATATAAAAATATATGGGTATCACTATTATTATATAAAAAAAACTTTTGGTTGTCTGTAAAGTCGGTTTATGGACGATAATTTTACGTGATAACGTCACAAGAAAACATTGATGAAAAATAGCATACTTTTATGAATTGAATTGAATTATTATTACTGAATTATCATTATTTAGTATAATACAAAATAGGAGTTAATTGAAAATTACAATTTTTTTCTTAAATTATCATTTTTTTGCACTCGTAATTTCACTTTCACTTTGTAGCTTGTGTGCTGCTGCTGTCTCCCTTCTACTCGGACGCATCGGCCGATGGAGTGGAAGAGAGATAGATGCGTCACAAACTGAAAGCTTAGGCCGATCGTGCCTCTCTATCGCTTGTTCCGCGCTCTCGCTTGCACACTCGGCTCAGGCGGAACGTGACAATGAGTCATGCTTTTTCGTGTGTGCAGCCGGCGTTCATCGATTTATTAGACGTTATCACGTCAAAAAATGACAAAATGCGGTGAACAACAGTATGAACGAAATTTACAACACTGAAAACGACAGCAAATGGGACGTAAACGCGGATATTTTTTTAAAACTAAAATTGCTAACCAAAGTTGTTCCCATGGAACGCTTTCGTTTTGTTCTGCACGTTAAAAAAGTTTTCGTGATTTACCATTCGCTACGTCTCGTCACGCAAACTTTCCGCCCAGGACTGGAATCATGGATGCGTATCTACAGAATTAACTGACATGGTCGATAGAAACAAAATATTTGTTTTTAAAGTTTAGTCAAAGATTTTGTGTACTTAATTAACAATTAAATTAGTTAATAAAAGTAATTGAAAATGTTATAAAAAAATAAAAATTTTAAACACATTTATAATTTTTCGTGGAGAAAAATTGGCTATGCGTGTATCGACAGCAGAAGGTAACTTAGTTATCTTCCTGTTTATCGATACTTATGATCGGTCACCAACTTGCTGATGATCGGTCACCAACTCGCTGATGCTCAATCACGGTCAATGCGCCATCGCTCAAACTGGGAACAAAAGATTATCAACTGGCTGATCATGGCAGGGATCTGCCAAGACCATGTCGAGACAATAGCAGAACAAGAAAATAACAACAAAGTTCACTTATTACGCTATTTTTCACAGAAATAACAGTAATTAATACAAATAAGAAAAAATAATACCAAACAAAAATACCTTAAGAAAATTTTCACCAAGTGAGAATACATGAAATTATCATCATATGTACATACTATATTGGCAATTAATTACTGTTAACACACGTATTCATAATCCATTTACAGTTGAGGAAAGTACATTCCATTCTATCGCAGTGATCTGTAATGTTTGCCACTACGAAGGCGATGTAAATACATATTATAATGTACTTATCAGGATACAAAAGTCCTTAGATTAAGAAGAACCGTGATGGTGGATATACCCGTATAAGCTCGGTTTGGCGAAAAGTTGTCACAGCCATGAGCTGCGTACATTAAAATAAATTTACTGAAATGATTTGCCAATCAATGATTTTGAGCTTTTAGATAGTAAATTAAGATCAATTGTACTGAAAATTTTAAAGCTCCCCTAAATTATACTGAATAAAATTATCATGCCTCTACCATCTCCAGCTCAAACATTTCCTTCATGAAACATATTAAATCACTTGTAACTGAAACAAGGTATAAAATGTAATAAAAATACTTGCATTTTCCAGATTAAAATACTTCAGTTAGAGGTGGGCTGTCAATTTCATTCGGAATCCAACCACTGGCACTGATCAGACTTATAATATTTTCTCATACTACTTATTGTTTCACATTTCACGCTGTTCCAGTCTACATACGCCGATTCCACGAAGGATACAGCTACGGTAGAGACCTAAACAGTACTCAGGCGTCTAATAACGGCATAGCGGGACCCGTTGTGGGAAGTTATGTTCACACGTCACGCCAACAGCTACTAACAATGGGTATCCAGAGGCCGGAGACCAGACCGATGGGCGACACCCCGACTCGACTCCTTGCAGCTACAACGCCAACGGTATAAAATATGCTTGAAGCGCGTGGAAATATTTGTATGTATATTTAATCGTGACCAGATAAAAAAACATTCAAGCGATGCTATCAATGCCTATGGTTGGAAATGGGAGAAAATAACTTTTGTGGAAACGGAAATCGGAAAAGAAAAGTAGGACTAGGGCGTCCAGGTCTAAGTAAATCATTCTCACAGATTAATATAATCTATAACCGCGTGACAAATTATCACTTTCTTCATTGTAGAAAAATCTTTTCCGGATCAAATCCAGCATTATTTTTATCTACAAAGATTTAGACATAGGTACTTAAAATACTTATGAAATAAATAAACTTTTGTTTTAAACTACTTTTTTATTATTTGATTTGATTTATTTACGGAAAAATCCATTTTAAATACATAGTTAAGCATAAAAAAGGATAAACAAGCAGTAAAAATAAGTGACAAAACATTAAATTGGTGAAGACAGTTAGAATAAAATGTGGACACACTCAAGACAGGATCGGGTCTACTTCAGTGAATGTTTAAATCTTGATAGACTTACACCGAACAAATCCCAGATCCCGTCTTGAGTTTAAGCTATCTTTATATGGCGCAGTTTACTACACAGTTTTCTGTGCAGTCTGAAAACGGTCCCGTATAAAGGTAAAACTGCATGAAAAACTGTGTGCTAGTGTCAGATTTAAGCTGACATGACAGTCAATGTTTTTTATGTAAACGTTTAAATAGACATTGGTTTATTGTATGCTTTTAAATACGTAAAAAAACAATAACATATATACATAATTAGCTAAATATACAATTTCCTGAGAGCAAAAACATACGATAATAACTTACAATCGCGTTTCAAAAATACACATATTTAGCGTGTCTTTTGACAGAAGTTTGACAGACTGCACAGTTTTCTGAACAAGAAACTGTGTAGTTTTCTGAACAAGAAACTGTCTCATATAAAGTGGGCATTACAATACGACACAGTCGAGACAATGGGGCATGAAAACCATAGTTAGTTTTGTGGTGACTAAGGAACAGCACGTCAATATTTCTCAACCTACTAATAAAAAAAGTAGTTTAAAACAAAAGTTGTTTAATTTCATAATGATGGAAAACTACAAAGTGAGTGCTACAAACATTGAGTTAACTAAAAATACTGTTTCAGTATTCGATTGACGCAAGGTAATTCGTCTAATGGCTATTGACACAGATGACTTAAAATGCAGTGAAAATTGTGTTTTAAGTAAATGATAAGTACGAATTTTCGGTGCATTGTATGCAATTTAACTGTTGCCGTGAAACTGACAAAAATATACCTACATTATGACCTGTAAATAATCTTGAATGTTTTATTGTGCAAATCACAAAGTTCTTCCAACTGTACATTCAGACGAGTAATTAGGAGAACTACTCACCAAAAATACTTAGTCAACATAAATGCACAGAGACATAATCACGAAAACTTTAGAGTAATAATGTTCCTAGGAAATTGTAATGGATCAGAGCAAACTTACACAGATTATATAATAAGGATTACTTGCAAGTAGTAATAAATAAAAACAGTTGAAATAAGAGTTAAAGATGTAATATTTTCAAAGTAATAAAACGATAACCCTGGGTAAAGTGGTGGGTGGTACTTTTAATACAAAAAATAATACATAATATCCACTAGCGTAAATGGATTACAGCGGGTCAACGTCCTTCGATCCGATTGTACCAAGCTGGTGGAAAACGGACGGACAAAACTATAGTCGACCCCTTCACACCAGTTGCATAATAATATTTGAGGCACAAGGGCGAACACCTGTTGTCCCTCTCATTGATCAGGAAGAGGGAGATATTCACGGCTTCCCCTGCACTCTGTCGAATTGCATCACGGTTTGAATACTAAATGAACGCAATCCAAAGTGCATGGGTATAAAAATAATGACGTATTGTCATGTAAAAATATGAATGGCTAGCTTCCGTCGTTAGAAACAAATATGTAAAATTAATGTTGCTGTTGCGTGTATTGTACAAGTACGGCTATTTTTTTCGAAACATTATAATGAGTTTAGTAAAAATATTTAGTAATCTGTATACCCCTTAGAAGTGTCCCAAATAATCCCTTACATACATAAATATATTATGATCTACGCCCCTAAAACGGCGTGTTTTACAATAATATTATGGTAATTTTATTCCGTTTCTTTGCTGCGCGTGAAAGCCTTTTTACTGGACAGTCCTATGATTATCACATTACTAAAAATGACAATTTTTTTTTCGGGACATTAATAGTCGAATTAAAAAATTGCTTTGTTTCTGCATAACAACAACAAACTCGTAAAAATTAAGACTTTATATTATGGTAAAAATCAGTATTTATTTATAGGAAATATCATATGGATTATGATATATGAACAAATCTAAAATACAAATTACGTTTCCAAACCTGCGCTTCGTATGGAATATCTCAAATCAGTAATAAATCTCGTCTCAGTAATGAAAAGCTTTTCGCGCATGATAATTTGTATAATGTTCGCCATCACGAGAAGACGTTTCTCCATGTTTAGAGAAGATTGAGCGATGTAATACTTCATACATAAATCGGGTAATTATTAGTGACGCTACTAACTCGGGTCTCTTCCAATCTCCGATGCGGAATTCGTCACAGATATCATATTTTAATGGGACTATAAAGACGAAAGACCGTGGCTAATAACAGTAGCTGTGGATAGGTACTGCTGGTTCTAGTGGCTAAAGACTGGATAGTCACACCAGTTGCTCGATCACAGATCACTATCGACTCGGTAATAAGCGACGTGATAACGATTTCTTACCCATGGATGTTTAACGTTTTCGCGATCACAATGGAACACGCGTTAAAAGTTATCGATCGGGATTATTAAACGAGCGCTTCTAGTCGCGAGCCATTTCCCGAGATATATCTTATTCGCACATATCTTCATTCAATCTTTCTCGAGTGCCGTATTGCATTTAGCCGGTTTTCGGCAAGCCAAATAATATTGAGAAAAGCAGTCGACATAATAAACAATCCGACAACCGCTCGGCTCAGATCGGCATGCTCGGCTCGGCGAACGTGGTATAGAACGTATGTTCGGTCAAATCATTAGCGTTAGCACGAGGTTAGCACGTTTTTAACTATGTCGATAGTTATCTGTGATTGAGCTCCTGGCCATTAACAACAAAATTTAGCCTAAAGCGGAGAAATTTGTCTTCATCATCAGCAATGCAATGCATGACCGCAAAAACGTATTGTGCATGAAGCTACCAATCGTTAGAATACATGGTGCTTAACATAAACAAACATCGAGATAGAATTCATCACTTTGTATGGAAAATCATTGCCCTTAGAATGCATTAATTTATTAGCTGGCAATGATTTTCCATACAAAGTTATGAATTCGATCTCGATGTTTGTTTATGCTAAAATAAAACCAAACATAAAACAATATATGTATAACGTTAGTTTATTATTTATAGCCTTGGAAAAACGTGTCAAATTTATTTGAATTCGATATGATTTGTGCATGTCTGATCTCTACAATAATAGTCCTTACAATCATTATTTTTCTAACCGCACAATCATTTTTCATTGAACTACTTTCGTGTTTCATTTGCAAAAATGACTTATCTTAAGCATTGTCAAATTATTTTATATAAAACAGCTCATACATTAAAATGATCTTAAAAAAGTTGAAATACATACAAAAGAAATAAACATTTAAAAATTGCTTTTATGTATGTAATTACATGAAAAATCGATTAATAATATTCGATTATCTTTAAAATGTCATTTTCAATAATATGAAAACCGAATACAAAAGATTTAGAACCGGTCCAGCCAAACTGCCGACAGTGGAACTGTTGACGTCCAGGACGCCGAGAACCTGATGCCTTGTAAAAGAGGCAAGCATGGTTAAGGCTCTCGGGAGGCATAGGTACGTAGTATATGACCTAGCCAGCCGAAGCGCCTGCGGTAGATACCGAGGATATACGGAGATGTGAATATACCTTATCTTTAATCCAAGAAATAAGAACCTTTTAGAAATTGATTGCTTTTCTATTATCTGATAATTATTTATTTAAGATCCAGCAGTGCTGAAAGATAACGGTTAGCAATCGATAAAACGAATCAAACATTCTATAGAAAGTTATCATGGTCGTGCAATTTCTAGCATAAAGAACCAACTGTCTGACGTCATGCATAAAAATATAATTAGCATAATGAGAGTTGCTTCGCAAGATAACGCCACAGAATGCAGGGATCATAAAGCAAATGAAAAATAACAATAAGGCCAAGAACTGTAAAGAAAATGGATTATGAATGGAAGTTTACACAGTTTTAACTTAAATATATTTTTTAACTAACTAACTAACTAACCATCACGCCATTTCCCCGAAGGGGTAGGCAGAGAGGATAGAACGCCACACCACTCTGTCCTGGCACACTTCTCTTGCTTCCTCCACATTCATACATCTCCTCATGCACGCACGTCGATTATTCTGACTTCTTACATGCCCACTTTCAAGCACTTGTTTTACTTGGTCATGCCATGTCTTTCTCGGCCTTCCTCGATTTCTACATCCAAGTACAGTCGCGACATATATTTTTTTAGCCGTTCAACACCACGCTTCACTACCATACATACCATAAAACATAATAATTCCATATTCATAAATATTTTATACAAACACCTAGATAGAATATTCTTTTATAAAAAAAATTGTTAGTGTAGAATATTGTGGATTAAAGTTTAGCGAAATTGTAACAGTTATGAGTACATAAATATGTCTAAATCCTTGCACAAAAACCTTTGCGAGCTTACATCAAATCGTTATTTTAATGACCGTGCCAATGAAATTCAAACCTTTTCATGTTTGGATATTTTTTAGTATTTTAAAAGAACACTAAGGTTTTCGTTTGATTGTTTTGAAGTCGTTTACTTAAAACTTCCTTGTCTTAACATATCGACAAGCTCGTAATACTTGCGTTAAATTTGTGAACCTTTGAGGAAGACGAAACTTTAAGCATGAAATCTCTTGGCGTGGTCGGAAAGGAGATAACCGGTTTCCATTGAAGATGCATTACATACCGGTTTGTGATCTATTATTGTCTGAAGCTGGTCTAGGCAAGACTCGAAGTTGAACACTTCGCAACTTTACGAGTAGCAACGATAATAACATACAATTTTGTTAAATTCACTAATCTAGCAGGAAAGAAAAAATACATAGAAATTGTTGCTATAAAAATACCGTTAAAATTTATGATATAAAAAGTATGATTTACTTCCTCTAAATCTAAGCGAAGTTTCCTTTTTACAGCCGTATTTAATTAATGTTCTTGTTTAATTACGGTAAAATTTTGATAATAAAGTAGTAAAATATTTATGGCTCATGGATATAAATCCGTATATGCAAACAGTTTTGGTATCTACTACTACTACTTCCCTTATCCGAACCCAATGGTGCATAGGGACTGCGTTGGTACACCAAGTGCAGTTTATCTTTATCATTTTATTACTAGTCTTACGCTTCCGTAGCAGTCCAAGGTATCACACATGAAATATTAATATGAAAATCACATGTTAATTAATATTTCATGTTGACCCCCTACGGTAATCGAATCTGCGACCCCATGCACGGTAGTTAAATGCGATACCACTAGGCGGACAGTTTTGATATAATGGCAGGTAAATCAATAAGTGCCTTTAAAAACCAAACCATGTAAATATTATCTCTCAAACGAGCCCAAGTCAATTCTGTTTGTATACCAAAAAATGCATTTTATGGACTTAGCGGGGTGTGTTTCTTAAAGCCTCGTACGTTGATAGTGCAGTCAATATCAAATATCGTCGCCGTTCAGGCTAAAGTCTCTAACCCTAAATACACCATTTTGAGAAATCGCGATTTTAAAGTTTGAAGGCCAAGGAAAAATCAGATTTTGATGTTTTAGAGATTTTTTTAACACAGAATAATTCCTTGTTGTTTTCTGAATCAAATCCATGTATTGGTTTTTCTTTCTGATAAATTTTAATATATCTATAAGGTTTTTAATGAAGCGAGGGGGGTAAAATTTGGGTTGGTGACTTTTGCTTGTTTATAATCTGTACAATGCAA
This sequence comes from Micrasema minimum, assembly GCA_022494985.1. Lineage (NCBI taxonomy): Eukaryota > Metazoa > Arthropoda > Insecta > Trichoptera > Brachycentridae > Micrasema > Micrasema minimum. The sequence goes on along the minus strand of JAGVSP010000428.1, from coordinate 82,754 downwards.
GCCAAAATTGACAAGCAAAAGTAACTATTTCGCTTCAGTTATTTTTGCTGTTTCAAAAAAGAAGCAAATAGATTATGAGTGACAAATCAATAAAACTCACTATCTTCTATTGATAACTTTTGCTTGTTTATTCATTTCTTTTTAAAAACAGTGTAAAAGGTATATCTGCCTTTGATGATTTGTGCTTGTTAAGATTTTATTAAAAGTCATATAGTGAAAAACAAAAAAAAAATTTCAAGACATTTTTCTAACTTAGTTACTTTGGTGATGTTTGCATCTTAAAGAACGTAATTTTACGCTTTGAATGACATATTCAACTCAAAACTGTCATTTTCAGAGTTAGTGACTTTTGCCTGAACGGCGACGATATTATCTATTATGACGGCAAACACAAAACATAAGTAAATATCCGCCCATTCTGATATAACTTATGTATGAAACATTACAATTGTCAGATACTAAATAAATACCTATGTAATCAATACCGTCCTGCTGTAGAAAAATAAATATTAAACGAAATTGAAATGTAAAAAATCTAGCTTAATCAAAATGAATGAGTTGATTATTACTTTTTTTAGTGTCTTGATATTTTTTTAAAACTTACTACTTTTTTTTTGTAAAATTAACTACTAAACATAATCTTACAAATTTAAGCGTTTTTTTATTAACTTATTTTTTCGTCACCAATCACAAAATGACGCAATCGAAACATGTATACGATGCGTATCATATATCGAAAATTAAATGCAAAACAAATAAAAAATGCAAGTTATCTTGTTAAAAACGTTTTATAATATTCTGTTTTTAGATATTTTCCTACTGACACATTTATTCGATGAGTCTGAAATTTAAAAGTAGGGCATATGATTCAGTTATCCATAGAACTCCGGCTTATCGAGAAAAAAATGCTTCATCTTCATACTACACTATTGGCAAATCTCCAAAGACGAACCTCGTCTTGTTAGAAAACAAGCAAATAATGAGGATACTAGTGCAATCGTTCAATTACTGTAATAATTATTTCAATAGTAAAATGTGAATCTGTGTAGGGTAACTATTTACTTAGTGCAAAAATTTCAATGTGGATTTTAAAAAATCACGGTTTCAAGGCTAAATTACAGGAAACTTTATATTATGATGCTGAACGAGTTATCCGCTGTATAAAACGAATTCTCATCATATTGGAAGAATGCATATTATATTGATTAGTCTAAATTCTAAATAGAAACGTCAATATAATTATGTTTGTGTGGAGTAGGTTGCATTCATAGCACCTCGGGGGATAATGTTAGAACATAAAAGAGAAATATTGGAAAACAATGACAATTATCCCCGAAATCAAATTAACAATTAGCCAAAAAGCAATCAAATTAAATTCTAAGGGCGAACGAAAAAACGGAGAACTGGTGATTTTGTACAAACATGATGCTTTCTTTTAAAACCATTTAGCTATAGTAATGGTAATCCCTGGAAAAAAATAGTAAATTGTAAATATTGAATATTTCAAATCTCCCAGAGTGCAATTTTTCAAATCTCGTTTTATGAAAATAAATTTTTTTGTGTACAACTTCTTAGTATTCTACCATCACCACTGTCCCAAGATGTGTTTTTTCTATATTTTTTTCTATCACTTCTATGTATCAATATTTATGTTACCCCTGTGTTTAGATTCTTAAGTATTGCAATTAATTTTTCTGTATTTTTCTGTATAACATCTGTATTATAATTTAGTGTCTTTTTCACCAGTCGATGGGAGAACGTTACTCCCGAAACCAGGTAGTGTAGGTAAATTCTATTTTTATAGAATAAACCAATAGTAACACATAACATTGTTTTATTACAAAGTGAATGCCGAATCAATCAACAAAACTCGTTTTATACACTTATACCTAAATCTAGGAATTTCTTGTGTACCTACCATAATTTATTGTAAGGTGCCTATAGTTATTTTTCACCATAAGATCAGTTTTGTTTAGCGTAAAATAGAAAATTTAGGTATTTCGCAGGATCCAACTGCCGTAAAAATACGAAATCACGAAAAATGCTTAGTAAAAATAGCAACACTATTGTATTAAAACAAATTTACTGAAGAGTACTTAATGCATTCAAAACCTTTATAGTCGACTAAAATTATAGAACAAAGTGTTGATTGACTGGTTTTTAACGTTATTACGGGTAAATTACAAAATAACTTTCGATTATTTGATCATAACGTAACATTTACTTTTTAAACCATTCAAATTGGAAATAAAATGCACATCTCGTATTGATCACAATTATTGTTATTAAATAATAACGGTATGAATTATTGTATTCTTTCGTTCTACTTGTAAAACCCACACACAAAAAAAATTATTTATTTAGCATAACCAAAAAAAGGTTTCGATCATTTTCAGGTATTCAAACAAAATGCTTGTAACAGTTGGATAAATATTTTTTTATTTGTACCGTTGATTTATGAAATAAACCAAATATTTATGAGATTATGAAACAATTCAAATTCCAATAAATTTAAGACTTCATTGAGTATAAAAAATGCATTTTACTGTTGACATGGTTTGACTTAAAAATAATCTCCGATTTTATGTAATAAAAAAAATTGTTCTATCTAAAACAATTTGTTAGATTCCATACTTGTAGTAAGTTGTCCTTATATGAACCACAAAAAAGTTAAATAGCAAAAAAATATACGTATATATTTTCAAACCACAGACAGACGCCCAAAATACGTCATATTCATTTAATTTTATATTATTTATTGAACTTGCCATTTGTCCACCTATTTCCATCGGTCCAGTTTATAGGCCGGTGTGTTTGCATGGAAGAATGGAAATACAAAATACAACACATCTCTAATGGGCGGATTCGGTAAACGTATATCTCGGCACACATTCAACACAGTTGTTGTATAACCATAGCTGACCAGACGATTACAGCACTACGATGATCTCACTGCCGCTGCCGTGTCCATCATTCATAGTATAATGTTGTTCAACTATTGCTAACAAAATATAGTACGAATACGAACGAATACATTTTGACGACTGCTTAATTGTAAACTAACTAACTAAATAAAACTAACTAACCATCACGCCATTTCCCCGAAGAGGTAGGCAGAGAGGATAGAACGCCACACCACTCTGTCCTGGCATACTTCTCTTGCTTCCTCCACATTCATACATCTTTTCATGCACACACGTTGATTATTCCGACTTCTTACATGCCCACTTTCAAGCACTTGTTTTACTTGATCATGCCATGTCTTTCTCGGCCTTCCTCGACTTCTACATCCAGGAAACTAAAATAACAAGATTTAGAAATGCTCTGAAAAACATTGATAAAGAAGTGATGGAATCTCGCTCTTCTTGAGAAAAAACAAGACATTAGAGAGTGCCGGCAATAAAATATCAGAATATAGAATTCTTTTGAAAAAATTAATACGTAATGGCGTTCTGGCTATATCAAATCATCATCATCATACCATATCCGCCCCCTATGTGGAGCGTATGGAATCCGCAAACTGCCTCCAGGCCAAGCGATCGGCCGCTAGCTCCCGTGCATCCTCCCAAGCCAAGTCCACGTCCCGCAGCTCTGAAGCAAACTGCCGACGAATTGTCAACAGTGGACGACCAGGACGCCGAGAATCTAATGCCTTGTAAAATAGGCAAGCATGGTTAAGGCTTTCGGGAGGCATACGTAGTATATGGCCTAGCCAGCCGAAACGCCTTCGCCGGATGACAGTAGATACCAAGGGTTGCTGTGTCCGTTGCCTCACCTCTGTGTTCCTTAAAAAGTCAAACCACCGCACACCTAAAATTCTTCTAAGACATCTATTCTCAAAACTCAGAAGTCTGCTGTCTTGGGCCCTAGTTAGGTGCCAAATTACAAATTCTGCAAAACAAAGCAATGCGAATCATATTGAAGTGCAGTAGAAGAACAAACATTAAAAAATGATTAAACTCTTGAATATTATGTCAGTAGACCAAATAATTACATATATTGTTGCTAATGAAATTAGCAAAATTGTTAAAGGGATAATTCCAAGATACTTGCAAAACAAATTAAAAAACAATGACTTTTTTCATAAATATGCAACAAGAGGTTCAAAAAATATAAGATCAGAAAAGAAAAGAAAAACTATGTCACAGAATTGTCTCATGTATAAGGAGATGCCAGATGAATTAAAAAATGAACAAAAGTTATTTATGGCTAAGTGTAAAAAATATATATGTAAGAAATATTAGTGTAGATATTATATCATGGCTTAATGGAATGAATAATAATGATAGGATAAGAATAGTTAGGAAAAAAAATAATTAAGTGTAATGTAAAATATATTAGTCTATGTAAAAAAATATATATACTAAATAAATATAATAATAAAAAATATATATCAAAAGACGTATGAAAAAGAAACGAAGATTCTAATTCAAGTCATACGAAGATTCTACGAACTCAGAGCATCAGCGGTGCGATTCTCTAAGGTTTTAGACACTTCTGCGCATACGAATTCAGTACAAAATCGTATGCGCAGTAGTTTAAAAAACACTTACAGAATCGAAGCGCAGGAGAGAAATTTTACAATGCGTTCTGTAGATAGTTCGCTCTTGTACGGACGCACAAAGTGCATTTAGAAAGAAATGGAATGAAATTCCAATGGCATACTCTCGAGTGGAATAATAAACAGCTTTGGGGTCAAGTACAACCCCAACACAAACATAAATAAACGAAATAACTGTCTCGAGTGAAGGAAGATACCCAGCTAATGTTTGTGATACCACAGTTTATATTTATGTCGCCTCCTTCACACTTGGAATAGAAGCCCGAGGAAGAAGAGTGATACAGTAATAGCTTCCCACTCTGATGCAGGCCATCTGGTGTCTGAGAAAATCAGTTCTACCACTCAACAATGGCGCAGTCATCCCATTTAATTGAAAACAAGACGAACTTTGTTAACCGGTTTCAGCCGAAGCAAAAAGCGAAGAACAAGAGAGTAGGTAATGGGAGAGAATGGAAGAGTTGAAGATCAATCATCTCCAGCTTGGCAAACTAAATTAGTGCGGCGAAAAAAACGACTCACGAAGAATGGAAATATATAGAAATATGGTACCGAAGTAATTTTTGCGTAAGTGCACATTGCGAAATGAAAATTAAAAAACTACTCGATATATCACGTGTGAGCAAGCAAGATTTTAAGACTTACATACATATACATTATTTGTAAGATATTGTTGCTTCAGGTTTATTTTTATACTTTAAAATTGAAGATGAGAAACACCTGTAAAATTAATAACAGTTTATTATTTTGTCTCCTAAATGTTAACTCTGTTATCAGCTGATTACCACTGTTTTGATTTATTTTTAATGTTTACACAATAAAAATATAACAAATCCATAGTAATGGCACGTGAGTGTCGACTATAATGTAAATTTGTTTATTTTGTAAATTACTTATTTTTACCGCATCTACACAGAGATATCTAAGGCTATCTACTGAAATGTTCACGGTTAATGTTTAGCTATTCGTAATAACATTTTATTTTTTTGTAATAACAACAAAAGAACAAGATTACAATATAGAAACACAGTGGGTTCAATTGCTTTACAGTTTTTTTTATCGCATTCCTGGCAAAAACATCAGAGAACTTTGTAATAATCACACACTTAATATTAATAGGCACAATGCAATAGGTAACTTATAAAATGGACGATTTATCGGGAAAAGATTATTTACATACATAGATTATTTACATACATAGAATAACAAGTTCATTTTGCTGATAAAGCAATGACAAAAACGAATTTCAATCGCAAATCAAAAAGGCAAATCGCAAAAAGCACGACGACCCTCTTCTTTAGCTGCATTGTGGATTTAAGAAGGAAACAGTGTGTAATTATAAATGATTATAGAAACAGAGAAGCGCAAAGGTAACCTTGAAGATTTATAAAAAAGTAATTACACAAGAGTTGTTGCCTTTTCAAAGATCGCTCTAGGCGAGACAAAGGCCTAATCAGACTAACGAGTAAGCCTCGGGCAGGATCAGGCTCAAAAACGGCCATCTTGAGATGTTCACGGAATTTAGGATTGTGGATCGTCTGCTCTACAGAATACAAAGAATAGAAACAACAACTGACGCCATCGGTCGTTCTGGTACTACTTGTCCTGACTATGCCACAAGACCATAAAAATAAATGAAAAAAAGTCCACTAGAAATTGGTGTGCGTGCAGATGGTGAGCGAACCGTGACTTGCGGCCATCATTTGAGGCAGAAATAAACCCGATGGAAGGGCCTTCTTTCCTCTTTCCTCTTTCCTCTTTCCTCTTTCCTCTTTCCTCTTTCCTCTTTCCTCTTTCCTCTTTCCTTTTTCCTCTTCCCCCTTCTCTCTTCCATCCCATCTCTATACCCTCTCTCTTTGTCCTCTCTAGTCCAGCCGGAGAGCATTGTTTTGTTTTTTCGTGTCTCGTGCATTATTAAAACATTCTACTTTCTTGTGTCTTAGAATGTACATAAGCAGGACTACAGTACAGTTTAGAGAAGAGAAAGCTCTTTAAATTTGTCAAATATGCTAGAGAAAATACGTTAATACGAATTTTTAACAAACATTACTTTAAACCATTGACACATTTTTACTTTTTATTTTTATTTATTTTTATTTTATTTATTAGGGATTACTCAACAGCAATACATAGAATAAGGTATACAGAGTAAATTAAACATTATATAAGCCAATAACAGAGATCCACAAAAAACACATTAAAGAAAATACAAAGGAGGAAATACAACTATAAAAATTAAAATACATTATATTATTTGTTTTTATGTGGTAGGTACAAAACCCTTTTTTTTCTACAACCAAAAAAGATTTTTTTCAGTTACGTCTGCAGCTAAGCATTTCACTCTTAAACTCATATGAAAAAAAAAAGGATTCAGCATCTAACAACGGTATTACACCTCTTATCACTGACTTCTTTGTATAATAATTACACTTTCTAAATGAATTAAGGGAACAATCTAAATACTCTTTCTCTGAACCTTTTAAGAACGGCACAGAAGAAATTAGTGGTACATTCGAGTATAATATAATTCCAAGCGCCACTTTTACAATGATTTATTCTACAGTACCTACCTACCTACCTACTATGCAAGAGGGAAAGGCATATTTTATGATGAACAATAAGCCGAATAACGGAGGGCATTAGAAAACACAATGGCGTCATAAATTTATATTTGAATCTCGGTAATACTTTCAAATAAATCACTTATCGAAGACTGAATCCATGACGTAACATAAGCATAATAAAAAAAATATTTAAAAACCGTCAAACAATATACCTACCTAACTAATTTCTTTTGTCTAAGGACATTTTAAATGGAGGCTGAGAAGGTACCTACAATGTGCGATGCATGCTTTGTAATAAATCTGTAAAATAAACTTAAATTAAAGCTATTTACAATCATTCACTTGTTAAAAACATTAAACTTTCGAAGATAAGAAAAAATATATTATTAGAGTAGGAAGAGTTTCATAGAAAATTCTTTTGGTGATAAAATATTTACATTTTTTGTGGTAACAATTTTTTACTCCTATGAGAAATTAACATCCTAATTTTTTAATTAAGGATTTGTAGATTTTCAGCAATAAATATACATGTGCCTCAATCCTAATAAGAAAAGCTTTGCATTCCAGATAAACTAGCTGAAAGACGTCTCACACTTCGATCAGCTACATCTACAGCTATAGGCAAGGTTTTAATACCGATCCGCACATGATTTGAGGAGCGCGCTTTTGCGGTTACGGGCCCTATGGCTTGGAATACTCTTCCACCAGAAGTGCGCAACTGAACGGGTGCGAAGTTGAACGGGTGGTGGCCCAGTGGTAGCGTCGGGGTCTCTGAGTCCAGAGATCGTCGGTTCGAATCCCCACTTCGACACGACTCGATTCCTATTTTTAAGCACAAGCCGCTTAGGCTTTATTGAAAATAGTATTTACAAATTGAACTATGTGCAAATATCATAAGATTGCATAGATTTCTTTATAAAAAAATTTAAAAAAAACTGTGAGAGTGAAGTGATATTTCGAAAGAAAGTTAAGACTCATTTGTTGTCTAAATCTTTTGATCAATGTATTTTCTACTCAAAGAATGAATTTTCACTTAAAATTTCCCGAGCCGTTAAATTCAATATTTAAAGCGCCCTTGAGGTATATTTATACGAAAACGGCGCTACATACGCAGTCTGTTCAAAAAGTATCGCGAATTTTATATTTTTTCAAAAAAGTATTTATTTATTCATGAATATCTATTTTGTCCCCTTCAAAGTAATTCCCCTCGGATATAATACATTTATGCCAACGTTTTTTTCCAATCCTCGAAGCACTTAAAAAAATCATTTTTTGTGATCTTGTTCAGCTCCTCCTTCGATGCCGTTTTGTTCTTCCCACAAATCCGGGCGTTTCTGGCGGATTGCTTCGCGCAAATTGCGCAGTAACATGCAGGTAAAATTCCCTTATTGACCGTACTACCCTGTGGCAAGAACTCATGATGCACCACGCCCCTGCAATCGAAGAAAACTGTGAGCAAAACCTTCACGTTTCGACCGAACTTGGCGCGCTTTTTTCGGTCTTGGCTCATGCGGCAGCTTCCATTGGGATGATTGAGCATTGTTTCCACGTCATAACCATAAACCCATGATTCGTCACCAGTTATGACCCTCTGGAGCACATTTGGGTCGTCACGGACCGAGTCCAACATCCCTGAGCAATGTTAACGCGATGCTGTTTTTTGGTCGAAATTGAGCAATTTGGCACGAATTTCGCGGCGACCCGACTCATGCCCAAATCATTGGTTTAAAATCGAATGCAACGAGCCAATCGATATTTTTAGGTCCTCAGCAACTTCTCTAACGGTGATTCGAACGATTGGCTTAATACTATTTTCTTCACTTTTTATCAATGTTTTTCGTCTGTTTGTTGACGTGCTCGGGCGTCCGGCACGTTCTTCGTCGTTCACATCTTCTCGGCCCTCTGAGAAATTTTTTACCACCGATAAACGTTGCTGTTGGTCCAAGGTAGCTTCACCATATGCCACAGTCAACATTCGGAATGCGTCCGCGCAACTTTATTTTGTTTTTCACACAAAATTTGATACAGATTCTTTGATCCATTTTTTTTGGAATAGGCAAAAATCGAAGACGAGCCAAAACACATCCAAGCAAAACAGCTGTCAAAAATTAACTAAAACATTCATAATGTCCGACCTTGTCAGCATAATAGTAGGGACGTGAGTACCAACATAACGCTACAAAAAAATCCAAAATCAAATATACGTAGCCCGCGGAAATTCAAAATTCGCGATACTTTTTGAACAGACATTCGTATATAATATTATCCATAATAATAATAATAATAAAATGCCCCTTTCTGAGGCAGGTTATGGTCAACGTTGGCCTTACCAACGGAGAAGTTGAATTCTAAAAATGTCCAACCTAAAAACGAGTTTCTTTACACTTCAGCATCACTATATAACTAAGTACAAGTTTACATAGTAAAGATCTTTGGTCTAGCAATATGATTTAATATCTAAACGACCCTACTAGAACAAAAGACCATGTGCCTCATTGAAAACAAAGTAACTGAATAATAATTTGGGCAGGTGACAGTTCTGCCTTTATGTGTTATTTTTACAGGTGCGTTTATCCGTAACATGTAGAGTGTAGCGTTACATTTCCTTACAAATTCACACTGAAACCTCAAACATTGGTACATCATAATAATAAATATTATGTTTGAGGTTTATATGTTAGCATACCACATACCATGGACAAATATGGGCTATTTTTGGTATTATTTGGATATTTATACTCTATAATATATTTAAAAGAAATGTGAATATGACCGTTAGTATGTAATATTATAGTTAATGGAGACAGATTGAAGCAGGTTGAAGAATTTGTATTATTTGGGAAGTATGTTTACAAGAGACGGAAATGTGGATAAGGACATTGAGAGAAGGGTTAGTGCCGGAAACATAGTTAATGGTGCCTTGAAATCGATAGTGGCAAAGAAGAACTTATCGAAAGAAGCAAAATTGGCAGTACACAACGAGTTCTGGTACCAACCCGTATGTATGGTAGTGAAACGTGGTGTTGGAAAAAGAAGGATGAAAGTAGACTGAATGCTGTTGAAATGCGATCTCTCAGGCGAATGTGTGGTAAGACTATGTATGATAGGTGTACAAATGTCGAAATTAGAGCAGAGTGCAAGGCCGAGATAAGCACTATCGACAAAATTAAGAAAGGGCTTTTACGATGGTTTGGTCATGTGGAGCGAAATGAGTGATGAAAGAACGGCTAAAAGAAGTTTAAATGCAAGTGTGCCTGGATGTAGAAGCCGCGGAAGGCCGAGAAAGACATGGCAAGACCAAGTACGTCAAGTACAGAGTGGATGGCGTTCTATCTTCTCTGCCTACCCCTACGGGGAAATGGCGCGATGGTTAGTTAGTTTGTAAGTTATAATATACTAGTTATGTGGGTCGTTCATGTTGATGCTGAGTGTTCTGCAAGGTAAAAAAAAGATAAAACGATAGGTACCTACATATTATAACGTTTAATTTATTTTGTAGCAAGTATACCTACGTACATTACTTGCGATATCTACTTATATGTAAGCAAAAGAATATTTTTAGAATTCCTAACATGGGTATTATTATGTAACACGAGCGTTTATTTTACCTATTAAATGAAATTGTTGAAATCCCCGTTTTAGCACAAACCCGCACACTGATAATAATACGTTATGTAAACAATTGTTTATCACACATTATGCAATGCGTCGGGATTTGTTATCTCATACATTTTATTGCATAATTGCTTATTAAACTGTCAGAAAGAAAAGGAGAAAATCTTCTTTTACGATGGGGGAAATTTTCAATGGAAAGAAACTATAAATAGAACTCGATGAATTGCCTTGTAGCTCAATCACAGATGATTGTCGACGTGCTTAAAAACGTGCTAAGCATTTGACCGATCACAATGATACGTTCATATCACGGTCGCGTTGCCAAGCCACCATAGATGAAAGGCATACTTTGACAAATGTTTCGTTTTATTGCTTTCTCAAATTGATTTAAAGCAAATAAATGGCATGATAAATTATGCACAAATAAATAAAACTCTATAAAACTAAATTATTTTACTTTACTTACAGTTTTGGCGTATTTTCCATATTTAAAGCGGTAATTAATAATCCCGATCGATAACTTTTAACGGATGTTCCATTGTGATCGCGCAAACGTTAAACATCCACGATGAGAAATCGTTATCACGTCGCTTATTAGCACGTCGATAGTCATCTGTGATTAAGCTCCAGATCTGCTTTTACGTACAAAGTATATCTATCTTTGTAGATTAAGATTGTTCCGGAAGTGTAAAATATTGGCAATAAAAAATGACTTTATTGAACAGATTGATTTTAGTAACTGACAGCTGTATCTCTTCGCGTGGGCATCAAAGCCTGTCAATCCACTCGCTTAAACAACCATAATAATTGAAGAATATTCTATGAAGCCATTATTCACGGTTGTTAATATTTCAGCTGAAATGAAATCGCGATAGCGTCGCGCTAATCAGGCCATTAAAACAAATTTGACCCAGAAAAGCGTTAATTAATCTAGCAGGTAATTCAAATAGGTGACGGTTTGATGGTAATGTGAGAGATGTATAGTGTCTAGTTTACTTTATAAAGGGCGCGTGCTATGTGCCAGTAAATCCAACGGGCCAAACCCTACTTGTCCATATTAAGGTCATCCTATATCCTACAACATAATACACATGATTACGAGTTAATACTGTTAAACGGTAGTGACGCTTTCGGTTGTATAATCAATATGAAGGACGGAAGAACAATCAGATGGGATAACTGCTAATGATGTCGCCCGCTCGCACAATTATTACTAGCAACAAACATCATATATTTCAATCCGAGATGTAAAATTACCAAATCATAACATGGAACTATAATTGCTCTTAATCTCCGGCAATATACAAAGACGCTGACTGCAATATAACTATGTGATAAAACCAACTATGAAGTGAATTGACAAGACGTTGGCTTCACACATACACATATACAGCTATAAGCAGGGTTTTAGTACCGACCCGCAATCAGCGCACAAAATTTGGGGAGCGCGCTTTTGCGGTTGCGGGCCCTGCGGGTTAGAATGCTCTTATTCATTGTGTGCACACCAGAAGTGCGCAACTGTGAGAGTGAAGTGATGTTTCGAAAGAAACTTAAGACCCATTGGTTCTCTAAATCTTTTGATTCATTTTGATAATTGTATTTTCTACTCAGAAATTAAGTTTTCATTCACTTTAAATTTCCCATTTAATTCAATATTTGAAGCGCCCTTGAGGTATATTTTTACGGAAACGGCGCTATATCAAGTATCCATAATATTAATAATAATACACAAGGTTCCGGTTTTGATTCCCAACTGTTCTAACGCCTGTGCGTTATTTAGACTTTTGTCTTGTTCGAATATAAATACAGCAGAACTTTACCTATTATAATAGACATATACTAAGTTTACCATCAATTCATAAGAAAACATTCCTTCATTGCCTTTATTCCTTCATAGACTTTATTCCTATTTCTGACCCATCGAATAGAATCGAAGAAGTCGAAAAATCTCTGGAAAATTCAAATGAACAAATCTTCACAGTTCAATAGCATGTTCTAAATAGCTGTTCAAGTGAATATACCTCACTCCTGGTTTAAATCAGCAAATCTCTCAAAGGAAATAATCTCAAATACGTGCAGATTAACAATTGGTCACTGTTGTACAAATGGCCATCTGTTTAAAATTATAGTGAAGTGTCCACGGTGAGAGTGTCTCGACGTCGAGACTCCAGACCATGTATTTTTCGGTTGCCTCATTAGAGACAGAGACATAACCTCTATACGTCTTTAGTCAAATTCCCATATCCCGTCAACATTGCATTTCTGCTTTCCATCCTCAATCCCGAAATTATCCACCATATAGGAAAGTTCCATTTTGAAAATGGTATATATATATATACACCGTTTCCCACGATGAGAGCGCGAAACTCCAGAGGGTGATTATTCATGATATTCTGAGAAAAAAAAATCTTAATAAAGTTTTTCAAAAAACTCAATTCTAATTTCTTAAAAAAATGATTAAAATATGAATAAAAATTCACGCGTGTAATACCGTCCATTTTTGAACTGGCTAACACCACGTGACCTGCACCAATTTCAGATATGAAATTCGAATTTTGAATGTTCGTTCGGTGACCAGAGCGGACCCCCACTCCTCCCCCCGCCCACCGCCACCCCGCCACCGCTAGCATTTCAAACAGAAGCCAGTATTACATAGTCGCTTTTTATTAATACTTTCTTTTAATTAATTATTAAAAATGCCCGGATCAAAAAACTTTATAAGGATTTTTTTTCTCAGAATACCATGAACAATCACCCTCCGGAGTTTCGCGGTCTCATCGTGGGACACGGTGTATAATAAATATCATTGTAGATTCGGCATGTATCATCCTTCTTGGGATGTTTTGCTTGATAAATAAATTAATAAAGTGTCGAAGGAACCAAGTCGTCGAACAATGCTTGAATAAATATGACGATTTCTCAAAATTTGATATTTGACTACATTCATTAGAACCGACACGACACTGTCACCTACGGTTTGTCACTTGACACTAACAAGCCACAAGAATCGCTTCCTTGGTTGGTAGCTGTCAGTGGTATCACGAGTACTCGGATGACAGTTGACACACGCCCAAGTTGACTCCCACAGAAGTTGGTATAATCGGCGGATCTGCCGGCATTTCGTATTTAGATTCATCTCGAGTAAGTGTGTACATTGTAATACGCGATGAAAGTACACAGGGCGTAAAAAAGGAACATCCGGTTAGGTTGCAGCAGCATGTGTGTAGTATGTAACTCTGCCAAAGAACCCACGCTATGGCTTTCAATGTTCACGACTGCTCCAACTCGCTAGTATAAGCTGCCAAACTCCAGCTTTTTCTCTGGTTTATATCTTTTCAATAACACCAGCTGCACTCGACGACTTATTTATTCGTATACCGCGTGTGAAGGGTTATATCGTGGAATATTAATCAAGACATTTTCTATCTAGTTAAAGAAAGCTAATATTTAAACGTAATATTTTAAAGAAATGAGAAGTTGTACAGTTCAAATGAAATTCAGTACAAGCTGAATATAAAATTAACAACCAGATAGAAACAATAAAGCGAGATGAGTATTTGCAGGTGCTATTTTTATAATAATTATTATTGAAGCCAGCTCCAGTTGATACTGAATCATAATGTATGCAAACAATAATAAAACTTTATACCAAACACATGTGTAAGAGATAAAATTATGTAATTAAGTCGTTAAAATACGTTTTGTTTTACTTTGTGCCGTTTCAACTTCATTGTACGTTCACGAGATCTTTTTTGCCAAATTACTCGCCGTTTTTATAATCACCTAATACTTCGTTCAATATTCAACCAAACATGAGGCAGCCGTAAAATTAGGTTAATCTTCAATTTAAAAAATAAACAAAATACATTTTCCTTTGAGTACTGATGTTATGACTGAACTAAACTTTTTTGTAATACTGGTGTTATGAGTTATCAGTTATCTAAGTATATTTTTTTAGATTATTTTCCTGTTATTAATATAATAAAATTTAAGTGCAAGAATATTTGATTTCTTAATTACAAAAAGTACTCTTTTGAAACATGCTATTACGACGATTCTGTGATGCATCAATTCGTGGCATACAATTATCGGACACGCTGTACTACCAAAATTATTATAGGTACGCAAAGACTTCTTGGAATAAAATACATGAATTACACATGATGTGTGCATTGAGATTTATCCAAGTATGGACATAAAATTACATTAATGTGCTTCGTACTCTAAACGGGAACTTATTTACCTTCTATTTTAGAAATGGCAGCGGGTTCTTAATCGTCGGTAAAAGTTGATATTTACCATAACACGACATGGTCGGAAGAAAAATTGAAAAACATACATGATCGGTTGCAGGTATACACTACAATATCCGCAAAGAAACGTCAATATTTAGAATCTCGTCTTGTGTTTGTTTTACTAATAGATTTAAACAGAAAAAAACATCGCTTATTTAATCACACTTGCATAGATCCCATGTATCATCTTCGGATACCAAAAACGGCTTAGTGCTAGAAAAACCAACTGCATTCAATATTGTTGGTTATAACTCGGTGTCAGAAGGGCGTTACCTATTTTTAACAGGAATTAAAATAAAATACATATTTTAACGATTATGTTATTTAAAACATTTTTTTACATAAATTTCTTTTTAGTGCATTAATCTGCATTATAGTGAATATTGAATGATCTCAGCATCAAGTTACATTAGTGCACCGTGAGAATTTAGCTGTCGACTGAAGCAGAAATCAAGAAAAAACAAGTACAACAATAAAATTATTTTTATACTGAGAGATTGGTTGGAAAACAGAACAAATCATATTGATCGACAAAGTGATAATTGATACAATTGTTTTAGCAATGTAATATATTTTTCTCGTATCTCTATCATTTTTTTGTAACTTTTTATATTTAAAAACTTTTTTAATCGACCTCTCTATTATTCACCTAAGGGCGTTTGTCCAACTTCTTCCCTCTCGAACTTTTCCCCGTATGAGAGGGAGAGAGTCCGAAGGTTTGACAGCTGACATACTAGCCTCCGGCAGAATTTTTCCCAAAAGATCATAGATTTTCTCATCGATGACGATAGGGTGCACGGCTTATACCCGTGCCATTACCTCGGAAAGACCGTTACCTACGACCGGTAGAGAAAATTTGGCTTCTTTAAGAAGCGTTTTTATGCGTTTTTTTTCCGAAAATTGCCATTCTTCATACAAACGATTTTTGCTTTTTTTTCAAAAAGCGCGACTCGATTCCAACTTTTCTCGCGATGGGTTTTTTGCGCCGCTTTGTACGTTTCTTTCGAGCACAATTTCATCAGCCGAAATGCTTTTTTAACGGACATATTTGCGTTGTATTTTCGGGCATTTTTTTCTCCATACTAGGTCTCCCGATTCGACACGAGAGTCGTCCCGGTCGAAAAAACCACTACAGAGTAGTATTTTTTGCTATAAATCGAGACTAGACTATATTTGTAGTTCAAGGGTACCGTAAAAATAGCTCTAGCTGGAAAATTCACAAAGTTATTAAGTATTTCTTTTGCGAGTTTTCTACTATGAGATTCTCCATAGTAAACTTTTTTTGCTCTCTCCTAATTTTAAAAACGCCTTAAAAATACATGTTTTTCGGTTTTTACGTAAAACTCATAAAATATACTATAGATTCGAGTATTTTTTTAATACATAAAAGCCTTTTCGATTAGATATCAGCTAAAATACATTCCCCATAGTAAACTGTATGGGATTTTCATTTTAAAACGCTGGACGTATTTTTTCATTACGAAAACCTAAATTTCAAGTCTAATCGCTAGAAGGTGCGTAAATCTAACCGTTTTCTGTAAAAAAAAAATTAACCCCGATGTTCATTTTTCATATAATTATTATCAATAACAAAATTATTTTCCCACAAGCGAGTGCGAATGAAATGACACAATTTTTCTGCTTTTCCAATTGGTAAGAGCGAGACGAAAGATATACGTCAAAAGTATATGATGTGTGACCATTGCATAGAAAAAATATTAAAACCTGCCTGCTTGAATAATAAGTACCTACTTTATTTTCATACAATTTTTGTCCGTCTATTAAAAAAATTTAGTATTAGTTTGCTAAAGTCAAAATATGAATGTGTTACCATTACATAGAAAATAATATTAAAACCTGCCTAAAATAAAAGTACCTACTTTTAAAATTTCCTTATTAAATTTCGTTGTCTATTAATAATAATTACCATTTCAAAATCGCTCAATTTTTTTAGCAAATTTTATCTCAATAGAAAATGCTTTTGACAGCTGGACATTTCATTTTTATTTTAATCTATATACACCCTGATTCCAACTATTACAAGATAAATCCGTATTGGATTAAGTGCAGCGAAAAATAAGAAATTATTATCGTTTCCAAAATTATGATTATTTTTATATCGAAAATCGTTAAGGTTGCTTCAGACTTGAAAAAGACAGTAACGGATTAAATCATGGACTTTTGACCAAAAATGTTATTTTTATTCTTATAAAGTTCCTACCTTAATTTGTAATGGATATAACTTTATATAAAATTGACCATACACGTTTAATTATATATTTTTTGGTAGCGTACCGTAGGCGTTTTTTTTTCATTTCTTTGAGTTTAAAGAACCTTTGTTTAAAATATTGGAGCATATGGACTCTGCATAATTCCTAAAAAAGCTATTTTTATTTTTTAGAATACCTGATGACTTCTCATTTTAAAAATGTCATAATTATTACCACCATTCCATAAATGCTTGTGCCCATGTATAGAGCATATGGATTTTTTTAAATAGGAGATTGATGGCTTATGTAAACTTGTTACTTTTTTTAATAAAATTTATATGCGTTTTATGGTGGGGTCCTTATTTCAAATAATGCGTTTGACTTTTTATTCCAAGATGGCGGACGCAATTTTTTTTCGATAATATGAAAATGGGATCATTTCCAAGGTTATTGAGATTTATGGTTTCAGATTTTTGTTTATTTTTAAATCCAAGATGGCCGATGCATTTAAAAATAAAAATGAGCAATGGGTATCATTATGGGTCCTGATTCAAATTTGCAGTTTATTTTTAAATCCAAACATAAAAATAAGTAGTAAGAGGGATAAGGTCTCCTGACAAGCTTAGCCTCCGGCAGGAAAACTCCCCTATAATGCGATTTCTCATCGGTCTGTGGCTCTGTGGGTCTCTGAGCATGCCCGTATCATTTTCAAGTTTATTGGGGGTTCTGGTTTTCGGATTTTTTGTTTTATTTTTAATCCAAGATTGCGGTTGCATTAAAAAAAATGAACATGGGTATCATTATCTAGGGGCACTGATTTCGAATTTTATTTTAGATAATCCACACACAAAACCAGTAGGTATAAGAGGGAGAAGGCCTCCTGACAAGCTAGCCTCCGCAGGAAAACTCCCCTATAATGTCGATTTCTCATCAGTTTGTGGCTCTGCGGGTCTCTGGAGCGTGCGCGTATCATTTCCAAGGTTATTGGGGGCTCTGGGGATTTAGGATTTTTTGTTTATTTTGAAATCCAAGATGGCCGATGCAATTTTTTTTAAAACATGGGTATCATTTTCGGGGTTATTAAAGGTCCTGATTTCGAACTAAGCATTTATTTCAAAGACCAACATGGCATAATCAACATTTTTTATAAAATGACAATGAGTAACGCGTTTTCAGGGATTATAGTCGTCCTGATTTACGAGTAAATCGCTCTCAAATGTCTAAAGTCTAAACGCAATTCTACATGTCCAGATATTATGTCAAATATTTATCTTTCTTTTATTAAAAAAACGGCGCGCTATTCAAATCCATCGACTACAAAAACTAAAAACGCGATTCACAAAAAACTAACTTTTTGATGCTACAAAGTTTAGTTATTCGATGGACGAAATCATTTTTTAAAATGTTTTTAGTTATTTATTACCCTACGAGGGCCACCAAAACACTTCTATCAACTAATTAATTTTCTACAAAATAATAAATATAATCTGTTGAAAATTATACTTAAATTTTATTTCGAAAAATGCAGCTCCCCCACTCTTCAAGTCTACTTGAAGAGAGCCGTACGCTCGATATTTCTTAAATACTTAAAACTTCGAGTAATTTTTCTGTAACTTTATGTTGTTGTATATGTATATTTCGATGATAAATTTATAATTTTTGTTAATGGCATCCGATGACAAACTGCAAAAATTGCGGTTTATCGGGACGGCATTATTTTTAAGTTATGATTATTTCTTAATAAAGAAAAAAATATGTAAAAAATTAAAAATAAATTTAAAATAATTAAAAATTTTTAAAAAATGAGAAGTTTGGTGTCGTATGTAGACAAGTAAACACCAGAAAAATGTTTTTAGTTTACATTATGAAAAATAATTATGTGAAAATATTGATATTTACGGTGACTGCAGAAAACTCTGAACAATTCGCAGTTTTTCACCAACTAAATAATGTGACCTACATATTTCTCTACGAGCATTTTAATTCGTTTGTATTATGCAGTCTTGGTAGTAATATTGCCTTTAGATCATGCATAACGATCTCTCAGGTATATTTTTTCCAGCAAGCAGTAAACTCAGTAGAGCTTGACAAACGCGATCTAAAGAATATATCCATTATCACGACATGAGTGAAAAAATTGTCGGGGCATGATGTCACAACTTAAAACTGTATGTGTCTACTGGCAATAGAGAATCATCAAGACGGTAGATGATAATATACACATCTGTATTAGTGCTAAAAAGCCCGCCATATATGGGACAGTTTACTACACAGTTTTCTGTGCAGTCTGAAAAACGGTCCCGTATAAAGCTAAAACCTGCATGAAAAACTGTGTGCTAGTGTCAGATTTAAGCTGACATGACAGTCAATGTTTTTTATGTAAACGTTTAAATAGACATTGGTTTATTGTATGCTTTTAAATACGTATAAAATCCAATAACATATTTTAATTATTAGCTAAATATACAATTTCCTGAGAGCAAACATACGATAATAACTTACAATCGCGTTTCAAAAATACACATATTTAGCGTGTCATTTGACAGAAGTTTGACAGATCTGCACAGTTTTTTCTGAACAAGAAACTTGTGTAGTTTTATCTGAACAAGAAACTGTCCCATATAATGCGGGCATTAGCAATAATCGCACTATTTTCTTCACAATATAATATCTCACGGTTATTAAACCGGGCAATCAATTGTTTGAATCTCAGAATACATGGTGTTATGTAAAGTTGTTGCACTGGGTCAAATTTTAGGTTTTTATCCCGTGAATGATGATGTCCAAAAGTCATTTATTATTTATTTGTTGATATTTTTATACCTCTATTTGCACCATATTGTCTTTTTTCAATTGTTTTCGGGTTAATTTATTACGATATTTTGACAGAAGTCTAAGGATCACCCGTAAATTTGTTGCAGAAAAATGTAATTTAATAAAAAGTAAGTTCAGTAGGTAATTCGATAACCTAGCGGGAAGTAGAATGCACAAAAAGGAATTGTAATGAATAAATAATAACAAGGAAGAACCACAAACTGACTAGCGCATGAATGGATCACAATGAAAGGGCAAAGTATAATGATAATACGGAATAATGGATTTAGCTATACTTTTTAAATAATAATCATCGTTAAGTCAAAGTAGTGACAAAGATTTTATGCACTGATTAGAATCGTGAGCTTTGGTTATCTCGGTTCCTCGATTGCGTGCAGAGTGCAGGCATAAAAGCGTGGTAAAATCATGATTCTGCATTGGAGAAGATTTGTTTTACAACTCCCATCTTGTTGATAAACACGATGTTAGGAATTAAAACAAAAAAAATTAGCATTTGTTTACAGGTTTGCTTTCGGTTAAAACATATTCTACTTCCATAAAAACGAGTCTTCCAGAAGTAAAACAGACCTTTAAATTACGTGCTTCGTTGAATGTCACGCTACGGTTACATGGTAAAGCACTGAACCATATTCCTCTTATCCATTTAGGATCTCCAGCATCACGTTTGACTTCCATTTGAGTTTTTTACAATTAGGGTATTAATGCAATAGCGATCAAAAGCAACGAAGAATGTACTGAGCCCAATTCGCGCCAAAGAAACTTGATTCCAGAAAATAAAGCTTTGAATTCTGTGCTAACAGCAAGTTCCCCCTGTTATAAAGTTGGAGGGGGTTTTGACGTTATAAATCAAACCCTCTCATCAAATTTTTCTTGCATAGAATAGTATTTCTGAAAGGGCATGAAAATGGATGAAAAGGGTTGTAGAAAGTAATATGTATATTCTACCTTTCAATGTCAAATTTATTCCTGGATCAGCATAAACTCACTCCAGGAAACTGTTTTTCTCGGAACATTTACAGAACCGACGAACTGATGAACCACTAATTAAACAACACTAGAATCGTTTTCAGTAAACACTTTTTGGTATCACTGGTAAAAGCTCTGGGCGCCACTAACTGCACGCAATGTTCGGAGCTTAATTTTCTCGCCTTTCTTATTCTCGCTTCACAAATAGGTCACACGGGGCTCGGCACTACACGGCACAATGATAACAAGTTTAGTACAAACTGGAAGATGAAGCTTCCTTGTGCGGGCGTGCTCTGTCCGGCGGGGCGCGGGCGTGCGTCCCGTTCGAGGGCCGGCGGCGGACTGCGGGCCGCGGCGCGCGCGGGGGAGGGCGCAGGCGCAGGAGCCTCACTCGCGGGCATGCGGATAATAAAACAGAAAAGCCGAAGATCGAAAAAAGCGGGAATGAAATCAAATCTCCTACACAAGGTAAGTGGATGACGAGACGGTTCGAGGTTGGAGAATGCCGGCATACGACCAGTAAGTTGTGCTTCTATAGATACCGCAAGTATTGACCATTAGCAGAGTTCTCTGTAACCTGTGCCGGAGACACGCGCTAACAGAGAATGATATCATAAAAACCACAACAATAGATACCTTCTAATAATTATGATGAAACCGGAAACATGCGTACACGAACATGTAAAATATGTTGTAATAACATTTTTGACGTGATAACGTCTAATAAATCGATGAACGCCGGCTGCACACACGAAAAAGCATGACTCATTGTCACGTTCCGCCTGAGCCAAGTGTGCAAGCGAGAGCGCGGAACAAGCGATAGAGAGGCACGATCGGCCTAAGCGTTTGGTTTGTGACGCTGTGACGCATCTATCTCTCTCTCCACTCCATCGGCCGATGCGTCCGAGTAGAAGGTCCTATCCTTCACAAAATAACACAGGTTGGAGGATCTTAAACATCATATTATCATATGTATAAACTTAAGTTGTAAATAAATTGTTAATAGCACATTGTTACTTGTAATTAATTTGTATAATTTAAGTAAACAAATATTTGAATTAACGAGTGCAAAAAAATGATGATTTATGGAAAAAATTGTAATTTTCAATTTACTCCTGCTTTGTATTATACAAAATAATGATAATTCAGTAATAATAATTCAATTCAATTCATAAAAGGATGCTATTTTTCATCAATGTTTTCTTATGACATTATCACGTAAAATTATCGTCCGTAAACCGACTTTACAGACAACCAAAAGTTTTTTTACATGCATAAAGCTGTAGCTTATAATACACTAAGCTTTTTCACGGATTTTATCTGAATTTAGTTCCCACATCCCGAGTCATAAAAAGCATTAAGTCATTTCACGGAATTGGCAATTAAATTAAACTGATCGTTCGTTAGTAATTTATTAAATTACGAGGGACCGTCTCAATAAACTAAGCGAAGAAAGTAGCCGGTGGTCTCTCTCGATCAATTGACTCGACTTATAAGCTCTAAGAAAGGAGTCTGTGTTTAGGAATGAAAGGGGGATTGTCAGAGAACACTTGCCGGGTCAAATGAGAAGCGTTCCTGATAATTCTTACAAAGAAAGGGCGTAAGTGCCGCGTACTCTTATGACACTTAGTACGATCACTTGTAAATTTTACGAATGACATTTTTCAAGTCTCGAGATCCCCGGGAAGATCTGCCGGGTCAAATGAGAAATGTTCTAGAGAATTCACACGTAGAAAGGACGTAAGTGCCGCACGTTCTTTGGTACTTGGTACGATCACTTGTAAATTTTGCGAAACGATATATTTCAAGTCTAGAGGTCCCCGGGAAGGCGATGTTCCACTAACATGCAATATTCTCGTCAGAAGTATAAACACGCCCACTATAAAACTCACGTACCGCAGTAATACAGTGCTAGGTACGACTATGCGGAACTTTACGATTCTAGAGTCAATAGCGGAAAAGTTGGATTAATCCGAGTCCTAAACCGATACAATAGATTCAAATGTTACGAGAATTCTTATAGTATAATATCGACGAGCGAAAAGAAACTTCTATTTTAGTATAGTGGAAACGCTTCAGACAAAGGTGGTGGGCTTGTCAGTTAAAAGGTAGTCGCCCAAATTATTAGAATAATTAATCCACCAATAATTTTATTATATCTTTTGAGGTTAGAAGCAGTGAGGGCTCGTCAATTTCATTTGTACTGCACTGATCTTTTGATATCCGTTAGTTTTCGACAGTCGATAACTTCTATTTGCGCTAACAGTGTAGATGTCATGTTGGTGCAACGAGGAAAGGCCATTTCGTAGAACCCATTTAAGTTGTTCGGCTTTTGAAATCTATAAAGTCAACAAACAAAAATACATTGGTTGTGATCTCTGTATTAAAGTGCAAGCGCGGTCGACTTTTACGTCTTGTGTGTTTAAAAAATAAATCAACAAATCTCAAAATACACAGACCAGAAAGAGGCATGGTTTTTCAGTGTATAAAAATTATTTTATTCTACTTTCTTACCCAACCTCTCTATCCGGTTAGATAAGCAAGCAAGAAAGATCTGTTATGAATTTCCTTGTCTTATTTTGGTGCCGTATCATAATTTTAAACACATAATCAAGCGCTTCTAAATCAACGACAAAATGTCATAATAGCCGTGTAAAACAAGTGCATGTGTACATATGCAAGTGCATGATACGGGGTTATTGATATGACTGCATCGTGCTATGTCATAATAAAGCGCGAGGGAGTTTAATTAAGTCAATTAACGGTACTTGGCGGTAGTCGAATGACGAGATACCGTCATTGAAAGTTACCAGTCACCTTACTTAATGCATTTATGTAATTTTTAATTATAAGCTTACTTTTTAAACATGCGATTTCGTCTATCCTTCTGAAATAGGTGGTTGATAATTTAATCGATTAAGTATTTCACAACTACTAAATAACTAAATAACTTTTTGAATATATTATACAAACATTACAAAATAGAAGAATATTAAATGATTGGCTCTTTCTGTTCAAGGTATTAAAATCTATGTTTGATTGTTGTCAACTAACAAATTTAATTAGTATACGAGTGCCTGGTCGAGTTGCCCGTAGTAATGCACTATTTTACTGTAGCCAATCATCGACCAATTACATTGCAAACTCACCTATACGAAGAATGCACGCACTGGCTAACAAGTGTACTAACAATATTGATGTTTTCAACACAAATCTAGTGCATTTTAGGGAACAGTGTCTGGATGCCATCTCTGGCGGTAATGAATAGCTACCTACTGTGTAATCATTTAAAAATGTCTATGTAAAAGCCCTGTGGGCGTAAAAACAATTAAATTAAATTAAAAAAACTCATTGACATTATTTTTATTATTGGTTTCGGTGGTATTACAGAGTTTCACTATTTTTTTCGGGATTTTACATGAAGGAAACATAATACTAAACTAACAAACTCAGTGATCAGTCAGCCAATATTGATTGCGGGAACAAATAAGTTCATTCATAAGACTTTTTTCACAAACTGCAAACCTATCACTTAATAAATAACATACATAATATGTAGATACCAATAGAACATAGATTTGTCTGTTTTTGAGAGATCAATAGATCAAACATATTTTAGAGGACTGTAAAAATACAGGCATATATAATTCACGTATGGTTCGATCATAAAAGAAAGTTCAAATCTCTACACCAACTGACGAATATTGACGAGATATTCGTAAAAATGAATGTGATTAAAATAATTATCTAATACATTTCGTCTGACGATACACAGTTGAATAATTCCACAACAGATTACAGTTATTAAAATGCGATATAAATAGAATTCAGTGTCACATGTGTTATCACTTTGTGAGCACGGTAGAGTAAAAAAATATGTCAAGTCTTTGAGACCAACAGGTGGCCATGATGCATTATTTAATGGATGGCTGATGGGTCATTTCCTTCGCTACGACGAAATGAGGAAACGGGCATACTCCAACAGACCTAGGGAAGAATGGTGTTTATTTTTACCTTTATAGCGACCGATTAAAAAAATCGGAATACTGATGACACAGTACAAAAAACGTGAAATTAACTTATTACTAACGTTATAAGTACAATTGTTGCTCACACGGTAGTTTTTCATTTTAGAATTATTGCGACTTTTCACATGTCAACTTTCAAGTACATGTTGTACTTGATCATGCCATGTCTTTCTCGGCCTTCCTCGGCTTCTGCATCCCCTTGTTAAAATTTTACCAAAACAGGTTTTTTTTTGTTATTTTAAATACAAAACAAAATAATGTTTTAACCTTTAATTTTACTTTGATTTATATTTTTTATTGACATTAATTGGTGGAATTCCATGGAATTCCATCACCAGTCTGAAGATGCCCGTTACAGGGTGAAAGCGCTAACTGGTCAAAATAAATAAAAGTGGAAGTGTACCAAGTTTTTTTAATTTAACTTTAATTAGTTATATATGAATAACTTTAATTTTACGATGAAAACCTTTTTTGTTTACTTATGTAAATATACTCTAACTTATTATCAACTATAACTATTATGGTTTATAGGGCGTTGCATTGGTACACCGAGTACATTCAACACCGCCTGTCATAGAGACGGAGTTGGTGCAATGGATCTGTCAAATCGTGGAAATTCGGTACGTTTGTAATAAATCTAACAGATTACATGGACTTGATTAAAACTGAAACAATGATGGGGTTATTCATTCAACGCGTTATCTCCAATGCAGGATCATCCACCACGGTTGCGGTGATATGGCATTACATCATTCCCGCATGTAGAGGACAGCGTAATTCCACCGCGCACCGGGCACAGCGCCCCTCCCACGCCCCATTAGCGTGGACTGGAACCATGAATGAGTATCTACTCAATTACAATTGCCATCTCGACAGAAAAGTTTGGAAGGGAATATGAGTATCTAGGTGTTTACAGGACTTTATACTGAGTTACCTTTCCGCTGCGAAAAAGTAAATTGAATTTTTTCTAGGTTCCTACTGGAGAGCAGGGAAACTGATGATAACCAAATTTGATAGTTAATTAACGAAACCTCAGGTCATACACGCTTCAGATCTGCGAGAACCAACGTATCTCAAAAGCGTATGTACGGTAGTCGGAAAAATCTCTTTCTTTGATAATAAAATTATAGTATACGCGTCAAGGCGGCCTCCGTAGCGTAATGGCTAAGACGCTGGACTCACGATACGGAGGTTCCGGGTTCGATTCCCGGTGAGAACACAAAAATCAAATGTGATTTTTCTCAAGCCTGGGTGTTTGTAATGTTGTTCCCCTCTGTAATTGGGCCTCCAGTGGCCTGTTGAGGTGGTTAAAAATAAAAATAAAAAATAAAATAAATGCGATATAGCTACACGTAGATTACGTTGATGATCACAGTGCTGATAACAGCGAGTGAAATTTAATGAACATCAAGTAGTGAGCTACAAAATTTTCATGTGACGAATTAGTGTTTTTAGGCGGTCATGGAAAAATAGATATTGCAAATTCAAATGCATTGACAAGAGCATTTTTTTTCTATGATATATTTTTAAATGCTGTAAGATTTTCTAAATAAGCACGCATTAAAAAAAGCTGATACATAAAACGTTGTAAAGTCAGTATCCGATAAATAAATATTCATTGATCGATCGATAAATCAGTTGGCTACAAAGCTTCAGGCAATAAATATCGAGTCAATGACTCAATTGCTTCATCAATAGGTGAAATAGGTGGCCAATTAA
Organism: Micrasema minimum; assembly: GCA_022494985.1. NCBI lineage: Eukaryota > Metazoa > Arthropoda > Insecta > Trichoptera > Brachycentridae > Micrasema > Micrasema minimum. The sequence continues at coordinate 55,964 of JAGVSP010000428.1, read as the reverse complement.
TACCAGAATTTGATTTAATTGGTGGACACGTTGGTATAAGCCAGATTCATGTTATGTTGTAAGTTTTTCATTCGAAAATTGATGGATGTTTTTGTTATTTTCGATATTTATTTAAATGAAGCTTTTCGCATAAAAATGTTTCGTAATGTGTGATATTCGAAAACTGGCGCCGAAGAGTAAGACTGATCATCTTGCCTTTTTCACTGCACTTAGTAAACAATTTGTGTTGTTATTATCCTGGTATTGGGTCTCTTGGCTTGTTGAGGTGGCTTAAATTATAAATAAATGATATCGTTAAAAATATTTAAACTTCCAACTATAGTTCGTTCACCGAATGCGTGAACCGAAAAAGTTAACAGAGTGAGTCCCTAAATAGCGTTAGTAGTAATGTGAAAGGTCACGCGACCCCCGCGACCTAAAGACTCCGATATAATTGGGAGCAGACTACATTCCTTTCATCATGAGGGAGCCATGACTGATCGCTCGAACTATAATACTGGTAATGGGCGTGGCGTCGGAAGCCCAAATCAAAAATTAACACTGTAGATACATGTCATAAACAACATTTAGAGTGTGTCCAAATAGTTGTAGACAAAAACTGGAAACTAAACGCCAAGATATCGATATTCCCTTCCAAACTTCTCGTCTCTGTTGAGATGTTAATTGTAATTTAGGTACTGTAGATCATATTCTTGTTCTTTCACCGCGTTCGCTCCTATGTGGAGCATGTGGACATCACTAGATGCGTGTTGATGGCTTGTTTGTATTCGGAGACATCCTAAAATGCAAATTTCAGGACCGTAATTAAATAAAGGCTCGTAAAACTAATAAAATGTATTTTGATGATTGATTCGGCATTCACTTTGTAACACTTCATAATGAATTATGATTAAATAAAACGATGTCATGTGTTACTATTGGTTTCTTCTATACAAATAGAATTTACTACACTACCTGGCTTCGGGAGTAAAGTTCTCCCATCGACTGGTGAAAAGACACTAAATTAGAATACAGATCTTATTACTCCCGAAACCAGGTAGTGTAGGTAAATTATATTTCTATAGAATAGACCAATAGTAACACATAACATGGTTTTATTTATTTATTTATTAGATGAGAACATACAGCTTTTTCAATAATTTATTACATAGTAAGAATAACAAAAAACAGTAGCCAATGAACAGTTCTCAAAAAAATTGTAGTATGTTTATAAGCATATGGACAAAAACAGAAAACAAAAAGTGATAGTAAATTATATACAGCTTCAGTACTACCAACATACTCCGCTGCAATCACAACAACTAAATCATCCATTAATACCTCATCGAACCCGCAAACAACAAACAATCCGCAACCCCTCCAGACCCTCTACATCCTACACTAAATATAAGACGAAAGGTACTAGGAGCAAATTGCAGACTAAGCAGCCGTCCGCAAGCTCAAGGAAGTACGAATAGACTTGATAAAAAGGTTATAACTACAGCAGAAAATGTCAACATCGCCAAAACCGTCATTATAAGTACTCAAGATTCTCCTAAGAACACTATTTTTCATGTAGTTCTTAGTAGAATGGGGCACATGAAAAAGTGCAGGGTGTGCGAGTTATATTGAACAGGTACTCTGTATGCAATTTGTTCAATAATTTGGGGGCAATCAATCATGTCATGTAATATCTTGTAAAGAAAGCTCATGTCAAGAATAATGCGTTCTACTTTCAAGACTGGAGATTTTGTGATACATAGCAGACTCAGTATTGCTTGAAAAGGTAACATGATTTCTATAATTCAGTTGCTTAAGAAACACATTTTGAATGTGTTCGATACGATTTCTATGAACGCCGTATTGTGGAGACCATATTGGAGAACTAAACTCTAAGATGCTACGCACATAAGAATAATATACCTTCTTAAATGGATCCGTGCTTATAAACTGTTTGGTGGATCGTATAATAAACCCTAACATTTTATAAGCTTTTTCGACTATAGTTTCAATATGGATATTAAATGTCAATTTGGTATCCAAAATGACGCCCAAGTCGCGGACTTCCGAAGCCGGATTTATGACGATGTCATTTATTTTATAAGCATAGTTTATTGGTGAGCGAATACGGAAAAAAGATATTTTTTGGCATTTCTTTACGTTTAACAGTTAATTTGTTTAAAAAACAATTAATTGCTCAACCTATTCAGGTCTTCTTGTAATTTTTGACAGTCGTTTACACTATTGATGGGCAGGAAAACTTTCATGTCGTCGGCAAAATACTAAAACTAGAGAACTTGAAACACCGACCAATATCGCATATGTAAAACGTTAAAAAGAAGTGGTCCAAGGTGTGAACCCTGGGGCACTCCGGACGGAATAGTAACAAGATCGGAGCAGAAGCCTCCAGTTACAACAGCCTGCGAACGATTTGTTAAGTAGGAAGTGAACCACCTTAAAAGATCACCATGTATCCGATGGATTCAATTTTATGGAGAAGGATATGATGGTTGACTTTGTCAAAAGCTTTTGCATAATCAGTGTAAACGACATCAACTTGTAAATTATTTTCAAATTGTAAGAATAAAAATTGCGTAAATTCAGCTAAATTTGTTGTGACGGATCTTTTTTTTTTAGAAATTCCGTGTTGTTGTATAGGAATGTTTCTCGACACATGAGTGTAAACTTGATCGTACACAAATTTTTCAAGCAATTTACTAAGGACAGGGAGAATAGAAATAGGCCGATAGTTCTCAATGCAATTCTTTTTACCGCTTTTGTAAATAGGGACAATATGCGCTTCTTTCATTTGGAAGGAAAGGATCCTATCAGAAAGTGATCTAGAAAATATTATGATAGATTGGAAGGGATAATCCCTGAGCACAATTAATAATAAATAATGATGGTAGGCGAACACTACCGGGACCCTTTCTTGCATCGAGCTTTTGTATATATTTTAGAACCATGTCTCTATTGATGCATATATTACTAATGTTTATGAGGATTTCCACCATCTAAGTGAGGCAAACTGTTTACGTTAATGTCGTTGTCAAAAACTGAAAGAAAATATTTAGAAAAAGAATTACATATATCATTACCATTCTGAACGGTTTCTCCACTATACGTCATAACACGAGGAATTGAAATTATTTGTTTTTTATTTTTCATAAATCTCCAAAAACATTTTGGATTCCCTATTTACGTCTCTTTCTGTTAGGGAAATGTAATTTCTGTAGCAATTTTTTTGGATTCTCTTCTGTCTCGACCTCAAAAGCTTAAAATCATGATAATCAACTGAAGATTTGGATAGTTTCCATTTCTTGTGCATTTTTACTCTTTTCTTTAATTTTTTTTATGAGGGATGGTGAAAACCAGGACGGGTATTGTTTATTTTTACTTTTAGTTTTAGGTACAAGCTCTTCAATTAGACTATAGATTATATTATAAAAAAATGTATTTAGAGCACCATCAACACTGTCTGTAGAACTCATTATGTCATGCCAATCTATTTGTAATAAACGAGCACGAATTTCATGATAATTAGCCTTAGCATACAAATATACTAAATGCGACTGCTCTTTGAGCTGCACAATGGAAGTTTTTTCTAGCATTATGTTGATAGTAGGGATGATGGGAATCCTCAGGTACCAGTGGGGAATCCGAGCGTGATACAAGTAAGTCTCTGTTGCATAGGATCAAGTCAAGAATTCTACCGTTTTTGTTAGCGACATAGTTGTATTGACCGAGGTCCGCTAGGGCTATGGAATTCAATGAATAATGAAACACCAGCAATATTAGAACAAGGTTGGAAATAGTTTTATGTGACCGTTAGTTTGATTCCAGATTAAAGAAGGAATGTTAAAGTCACCTAAAACAAGAAAATCGTCATCAGCAAAAATGTTCCGGATATCGCCGATCATATTTGCAAACGAACTGAGTAGTAATAAATGTGTCGATCCAGGAGGAATATATGTACATATATTGTGTGTCCTTTGACCATTAGTTGTACCGGGGAATGAAATCCACACAATTCCAGGTCGGTATCTGAGTAATTTTTCCTGTCTCGCGCAGAGGTCCTGACGAATGGCCACAAACACTCACCACCGCGTGCTTGCCCCCACGATCGTGTCTAAACACTTCATAGCGCTCGTCGCAGAGTTCACTATTGAAAATACCGTCAGTCAACCAAGATTCCGTAATTGCTATGACATCAAAATCATTATTCAAAACCGACTGGTAGAATATATCGGATTTAGTACGCAAGCCACGTACGTTTTGAAAGATTATATTTATTGTATCAGGCATAATGAAAGTGAGAGATACAGTAACTGTTTCAAGCAAATAAGGAAATGGGTCCCCACAATACAACACCATAAGCAACAGCAACAGAATACGAATTAGTACATTTTAATTGATTTGAAAGTGAATGTTTCTTAGATAATAATCTAGGTAATACATGTTGGAGCACTGAATAATGCACTTTAATTTAACAATTTTACAACTACATAAAACACCAGTACTATAATTCCAAACAATAATCCGATAGAGACCAAAAAGTATTTCCCAACCACACCCCACCCAACAACCGATTGACGCAGTCTGTAAAGTTTGAGTGGTATAAAATCTAGCACAGAGAAGAGTAAATTCATGGTCGCCTCTGTGGTACACACAGCAAGCAACTTTATTTGAAAAATTATTTACAAAGCATGGCCGAAAAGTACAGGAGATGCACATCTGAGTTCCAGATAACAGTGTTTCGCCGATAAAATAAGATTATAACACTGTAAAATACACGAGAGACACAAAACGGATTATAATAAGAAATATAAATAATTTTAAAGGTGGTCTATGTTGAGTTTAAAAATATTTATATAGTAAAGAAAGGTGCGAAAGTAAAAGCGTAAAAAGTAGAAAAGTATATAGTAAAGTAAAGTGTAAAAGCGTAAAGTAAAAGCGTAAAAGTAGAAAAGTATATAGTAAAAGTAAGGTGTAAAAGCGTAAAGTAAAGCACCAAAAAGCTTGCAGCATAATTACAAATGAATAAAAAAAATACAATGAAGATTGTGAAAATAAACAGTTTTTTATGAGCATATAAAAAACACATTTCATCACAAGCCATGTACGATCATGAAAATAATGGGCCTTGCCTTAACGGTATGCAATTTACTTGAAAATATATTTACAAAGCATGGCCCAAAAAATAATACAGGTGAAGCATATTTGAGTTTCAGATAACAGTGTTTCACCGATAAAAACTACTATAATAAGGTTATAACATCGTAAAATACACAAAAGACACAAGGATTATTGAGAAATATAAATAGTTTTCCAGGGTGTCTATGTTTAAGCACAGAATGTTGCAGAAGTTTTAAGATATTTATATTGTAAAATAAAGTGAGATGTAGAGTAAAAATCCTTACGCTATCTTTTTCAAATCTTGTTCTGTATTTATAATCATAAAAGCAGAGTTTTCGTTTCTTCGTAAAAAAAATTTTGCAGTTTTTTACCCAAACAAAAGAAAACCCTTTGATTTAGCTAAAAGTTTAGTTTTAATGAAGAAGCAACTTGTTGTTCCTAGTAAGATGGTCGTTAATAAAGATTGTCTGATGCTGTCCAGTGAGTCCAATGTCCCTTGTAGATAGCTCCCTATGAGTCCGTTTACCCGAAATAATGTCGTCCCTTGACTTGTTTTTTAAAAATTTTACAATTATTTTCCGCGGACGACCATGCTCAGGGTGTGAACTTGTGACACCCTAAGTGGAGAACTCGATGTCGTCCCTAGAAATTATTCACATTAACCGCCTTTGCCAAAACTGACCCCACAACATCATCGAGAACTTCAGTCTTTTTTTCCGAATGCCGATATTTTCCAAGTTTAGTCGGCGGTCCCATTGATCTTTGTCGTCAATCAACTTCATAACGTCCATATGTGAAGCTGTGCATTTCGACTCCAACTGCTCGAACTTCGACTCCATGGAGTCAATCCGAGACGTCTGAGAAGTTAAGGGCCTGCTTGATTTCAACGAGCTCCTTCCTAAATTCAGCAACCGCTAGTTTCAATTCAGAGAGAGCCTCGAAGATCTGACCGTATATTCCTGCAACTCCTGTAGTATGCTGCGGAAGCGGTCAGAATCCTCGTCAACTCGGGAGCGTATGCGTCGGCGGGTTTTTCACACACCGAATGCCTGTGACGGATGGTAGGGAGGTCTGCGCCGTCGCCGATGTAGGGGTAGAGGAGTGTGAAGCGTTGACCACCTGAGGGCTCGAAGACCTTGACCGCGGGTCCTGCGCCTTGCATGCCTCACATTTCCAATTGGCTTTTAACATATCTGTCATCTCTTAAGGATGGATGGAGGAGCGCCCACACAAGACCCGTGGAAACTCTCGTAACATCTTGAACATTTTAGTGCCTTGGACGGCTTATCTTATTCAGGCAAAAATTACAGTTATTACTCATTGTAAAAATGTAATATGATCTGCGATTTGTTCCACTATTGTGACGAGCAAATAAAATTTAAGATGTAATAATATTTTGATGTAGTTGACGCCTTGCAAGATTAGGCCTGCAATCGTATTAACACCACAAGCCAATCAGCTACGTTAGAAATGACGACACTTCTGGCCATAGCAGTGAGCCAATAGGAGCTAAGATACAGCTGTCAGTGACTCTTGCTTGAAAAAAACGCAATATTTAAAACAGAAACCACACAAATGTTCCACAAATCACAATTAATACAATCACAGCTTTACATTAAGAAGAACACGGGGATCTTAATGGTGTACGATTATCACTATAACAACCACTTTTTACAAGAAATATGAATCTATTTAATGACAAGACCTTTACTACGTTTGTTCCATATGTATTACACATGTACTAATCATAATTCATAATAAAATGTACTTCATTTATGAAGGCAGTAAATAAGTTAGTTTTCAATGAAATTATGCGAAGTCCAATAATTAAGGGGGATGCAATATCACTATCACACGTGATCATACATTTAATTCTGAGTTTTTTTTTGTAGAGAAATAGGTTATCGATATATTGGTTTTGTTCTAGGTCAAAGCTTTCAACTTTCAGCGATATACCTGCCTGGTCGAATCTTAAAATGTTCATTCCTTATAAGACAGCTAATTTAAACAGTTATTACGGCGATATAAAAATCCAGAGTACGCCGACTGATAGACATTGGCATTTGGTGTTGAAAAATTAAGTTTGCTCAAAAAATTCTTGCTACTAAATTGTAGTAATTTGTGGAGTTGTTTTACGTTACTATAGTAATTGAAATAGCAAGTAGCTTCAATACAGATACAACATTTCAAACTTACGCAGGTAATGCACATTGTCAACAGTGTTTGAATAAGTACATACTAAATATGACTATCGATAACGCTATCTGAGTATAGCTGCTAACAATGCTAATTTTCATATGGCAATGAATTTAACAAGAAAAGTTATGTGATCTACTTTAGTATGACACGTAACTAGCATAAAATAGCACTTAAATTCAGTGACATACTAATATCTATAAATACGGTCATTTTTTTATATCAAAGTCTGAACCACAAAACTTTATTACTTTTTGGTACGCTTTATTTAAGTACTTAGGAATTAATTTAAAAAATCTGGAGTTTGCAAGAATGGATTCATTCATTATTTTATTTTATATGAGATGAGGTAAATTTTTTTCAAATTCAGGAATATGGATATTCGAGCGTTTACAGGGCTTATGACCTGTCATTGGCTGGGTTAAGTGGCCACTTTATGTAGGTACTACAACATTCCCCATTCCCCATTCCGCTTATTAGCGAATATCCACACCAGGTAACATTTTTGATTTTGTATATATGCTACAAATGCCACTTAACCCCAGCCAATGAGAGGTCATAAGCCCTGTAAACGCTCGAATATCCATATTCCTGAATTCGAAAACATTCTACCTCATCTCTGTAGGGATATAAAATAAAATATATACCTACTCCCGTCTTGGGAAAAAATCCAGATTTGTGTACAAGTATTTGAACACGACCCAAAATGATGGATTCATTCTTTAATTCAAAGGAATAATTAGAACCAGAATCGATAAAAAAAAATAACTGAGATAAAAATGTATAACGATGGTTGAAAGGAAAAAGTTACCAAGCGACATAATATGCGCAAAGGAAAATGATACCTAGCGACATAATAATACAGTCGATATTATGTCAATTAATATCCCTATATCTTTTTTAAGTTGACTTATATATCTTACAAAATAAAATGCAAACATAAGTGCTGTGATAACCTGTTACAAAGTGATGTCCACATGCTCCACATAGGAGCGAACATGATGAGAAGAAGAAGATTTTAGTACGAAACAAAACACGATCGGTGACGTCACCGAAAAACTGTAAATTATTGTATCTCGCTTATTAATTATTCCGATTTCCGAACGGATTGCACCGATGGTTTTGTGATTCTTGGCTTTATTTCTCTGCATTCTCAGAAAATGTTGGTTTACAGGCTTATTCTTCGATTGACACGAAATTAAACGTGGAAGGTAATTATTTAGGTCACTGAGCCAATAATGTATATTCTTTTAAAATTATGAACTTAATGAAAAAGAATCAAAATAAAACAAAAAGGTTGAATAAATACTTGAAATGTTAATTTACAGGTATGATTAATCAATTAATTTGCCTGAAATATGTGTAATATTTTACACGCACTGCATAAATTAAGGGTTCACACCCTTAAATAAAGATACATACGAACCCTCGACGAAATGTGTCAACCTACAAAATTTTTTTGCTAAAAACTTTTATTTTATTTTTATCAATACTTAAAATATATATTTTCAACCAAGATAAATTTATCCTATTACAAGCCGCACATGATTTCTGTTCTCCTCTATGGCTGCGAATCGTGGCACCTAACCAGGGCCTAAGATAGCAGACTTCTGAGTTTTGAGAATAGGTGTCTTAGAATAATTTTAGGTGTGCGGTGGTTTGACTTTGTAAGGAACACAGAGGTGAGGCAACGGACACAGCAACCTTTGGTATCTACTGTCATCCGGGAAGGCGTTTCGCTGGCTAGGCCGTATACTACGTATGCCTCCCGAGAGCCTTAACCTAACCATGCTTGCCTATTTTTACAAGGCATCAGGTTCTCGGCGTCGATCACTGTTGACGATTCGTCGGCAGTTTGCGTCAGAGCTGCGGGACGTGGACTTGACTTTGGAGAGGATGCACGGGAGCTGGCGGCGATCGCTTGGCCTGGAGGCAGTTTGTGGATTCCATATGCTCCACATGATGACATGATTTCTTATTTTGTCCCGCTAATAAATTCACTGAAATACATTCCCTCTGTAAAACATATGTTTGTCACCCCACGATCGAATAATCGAGAGGAGTGTGCATATAAACGCATAATAAACCCACTAAGCCGCTATCGATCGGGCGTACGCGCCCCGACGGCGGCGCCTGTGGCGTCCCACCCCCGCCTGCTACTAGGAAGCCCCCTGCCAACCCACCGAGCATGAGGTAATCGGCAGCCGGGCACGGTGCCCTGGCCGGTCACCTCACTGGCAAAAGAACACACTATTCTATAGGACCAAGTTAGCGGAGAAGACAAAATGTTTTCAAAACATGAGTTTTTTTTTTTTACGGAAAAATAAGATTATAAAATAAAAACTGACGTGCTAATTCCCCAAGAATTTTGATGGAACTCGTTAATTATTATGTTTTTATTTTTTGTTGCCAACTTTTGTTATCCTAAAAAAATACACACACCACGTAACTCGCGGCCGCTTACCCATACAAACGTATTCTCGATTTTCTCCCTGGAATTTAACATTAGAGCAATGATTTTTTCACACTTTTTAGATATCGACCAGAAATGCGTGTTTGGTATCGTCAAATTTTTTAAAATCATTTATTTATCTCCTTTAACAATAAAAAATTTAAAAAATAAGACGATGCAAACACGCATCTAGTCGATATGTAAAATGTGGTTAAAAAAACATGGCTATAATAAATGTTTAAATTCCAGGAAAGACGTTTGTGTGGGAAGCGGCCGCCGAGTCACGTGGTGTGGCTCTTAAGTGCTTCCGTTATTTTTTTCCTCCATCTATGGATCCCGACATCCCCATGCATTCTTTTTCAAAAAATTGTTGGTACGTTATTCCTAGGAAACAGTTTGAAGAATATGTGATTGAAGCTTTGTGTACAAATAAGAAATACGTTAAGCTACTTCTAATTCATGATGGTAATATTCAACTATAATTAAATGAAACGAAATTATCTATCAAAGTTACATGTGTTATTATTTTAGATAAACACCTCAAATATTTATTATTCCCATTTTAAGCATTTAAGTTACCACTCGATAATGATATTTTAGCATGTCAATGAGTTGAAAATAGCTATTTTAGAAACTCTCACTTGAAAAGGGTCTGCCAATGAAATAAAATACCAAAACTGAATGAAACTTTCGGAATGTTTGACCCAAACATTTTCAACATGAAATAATATACGAGATATAAACGTGTGTAATTCTTACTTCATTCATTTGTATCATTATCCATACTGTGGATTCCATACAATAATATGACGTCAATAATTAAAAAAGAGCCATCTTAGTTATTATAAAGGATATTGACATCTGGAATTGAAACTTGCACTATACCACAATCATCTACCCCAAGAAATAAAAATAAATAAAGCAATACATAGTAGAGCCCTTAAAGATCTGTATTTAAATATGTTTTTCAATGATAGATATGATGTTTAGGATTAAGATTTAATGTGTTAAATTTAAATCGTCTTTCTATTCGTCTTTTTTAGATTGTGCAATAAGTATGTAATTAAAAATGTGAATTATACCGGTCCCAAAATGAGTTTTTATAACTCCTGGGATTATAATACATGTTATGTTTTATAAGATTTTTTTTAAGAAATAAAAAAAAAAAAAAATAAAAAAAAAAAAACTATTTACCACAGTAATAAGATGGATTAAAATGACTTCCTATATCCAAATATAAATATTTAAAAAGCACGTATCGTCCAAGTTATGGTCTGACAATTCCCAGACAATGGCCTATCTTCCACCTCGCTCTGTTACACGGCCACCCGAATACCTCTGCTCTGCTCTCTCTTCAACAAACAGATCAATTCAACAAGTTCATTGAAACACATTTCACTCAAGTTTTTACAACGTTGTAGGAATATAAAACTAACGCTTTTATAAACTCCGTACTTATATAACAATAATAGGTTCTATTTATAATAGCAAAACGGATAATGGATACATAATACAATGTTTATTATTTATTTAATACTAAATAAGGATGAAAGTAGATGGAATGCAGTTGAAATGCGATCTCACAGGCGAATGTGTGGTAAGACTATGTATGATAGGTGCACAAATATTGAAATTAGAGCAGAATGCAAGGCTGAGATAAACATTATCGACAAAATTAAGAAAAGGTCTTTTACGATGGTTCGGTCATGTAGAGCGAATGGATGATGAAGAACGGCTAAAAAAATATATGATGCGACTGTGCCTGGATGTAGAAGTCGAGGAAGGCCGAGAAAGACATGGCATGATCAAGTAAAACAAGTGCTTGTAAGTGGGCATGTAAAGAAGTCGAATAATCGACGTGCGTGCATGAGAAGATGTATGAATGTGGAGGAAGCAAGAGAAGTATGCCAGACAGAGTGGTGTGGCGTTTTATCCTCTCTGCCCTACCCCTTCGGGGAAATGGCGTGATGGTTAGTTATTTACGAAGAATTTATCAAAATAAAACGTTGAAAATTTCTCACTTAACACGAAATTTTATTACGTTTGTAATTCGGCTGAACTAATCCGTCTTGTTTTATGATCCACACATTCTTAAATCTTTATAATACTTGGAAAAGTAGTCAGCGTTTCTGTTGTAATACCCTTCTTATACTATACTCTACTAAACAATAGATTAACAAAATAATTAGAGAAGAGAGAAATATCCAAGAATCATCCATCCGTGTAGCCGCCCTTTCGGTGTCGATACCCTTCGTAAAGGTCACTGGGTCAATTTCAGGCCAGAGCAAAATGTGAAAACCGGTGTGGAGCCTGCGAAGATCGATATACAGATGTATGAAGCAAGTGTGAGCACTTATCCCCGTAAATTGTATACAATACTCCTTACAAGTCATGGAGAAAACCAGGGTTCTGAAAATTATGTCGCTATCGTGAAGGGGGAGTTCTTTGGTTCAATTAAGTTCAATTAGATTGGATGTTATCTCAAGCGCAGCGGTGAATACATTAAAAAATATTGTGTAAAGAATATTTGCAAATTAAATAAATAGATAAAATTCTCCTAAGTTCATTAGAGATGAGAAAAACAATAAATATAAGTCTTCGATATGAAGAAAAACTATAAATAGTAGGCGAAACGAATTGTTTATTATCTATTTACAAAGTTATTAGGGTTAGGTTGCCTTTCAACTATGATCTTAGCAGTTTATTGGTGTCCATTTAGGTGTTACTTTTCATATAATTTTCACATTTAACAGTATAGACAGCACTTATTTGAGACCGATTTATTACGATCATTTCGGTACATTACAAGTAGTCAACATAGAATAAATTTCATGTCGCTCTAATAATAACGTACGGAGGATATTACAATCGTAGAGCAGGAATATACAAATTTGTGGAGGAACCGCGAAGAGGAAATGAGGTACCGGAACTCTTCCGGCGGCACGCGAAGGAAGGATGATCGTTTACGCTCATATTTATATATTCATCTTTAGACTAACGACCACAGAATGATAACCCGTGTTAGAGAAAAAAGACCGATAGAAAATCAAATATATTAAGAAAATTTGGCAGGAAAAGTTTATGTAATATCTGAAGTAGGTCGAAGTTTTCCAAAATTACCTACTATAATTTGTCTACAAAGTTTAGGTATACGATTAAAGTATGGGATCCAAAATCGATGTAACTTTCTTCAAGTGCAATACCCAAATTTAAGTATGTTTGAATTTTTAAGTAGGTATGCACTTATGAGTAGGTCACTTTTTTTACTAAATAACATGAAATTAAACATTTAAATTGTGTTATGAATAATAGTCATAACCATGAATACAGTGTGAATAGGCGGGAAGCAGAGGTGTGGTTCCATAAAACGAGGGAGATATAATAATAATCAAATAGGTAAAAATATAACGTTGAGGCTTGCACGAGACAAACTGCCAAGGGAGCCTAATTTCCAGTTAATTTCCCATATCAACTAAAACACTATATAGGGTCGATTAAGAAAAATGGTAGCTAAGTACTCGCCTTGCGGTATTCTTTCTATATACAATATAATTTTCTTGGATACTTGGTTACCCTTTATAAATTTCAGTCCCGAGATATTGTGATTAGCTGTGCTACCTTTTTGAATTCATCGTCCGAGAGTTGAACTCAAATAATAGCCAAGTTGGTGAACAAACGAAAAAAGTGTAACGGTAAACGGCATCATCGGCGGTAACAATGTGGACGGACCGCCTTCAACCGTCACGGTGTCGTCACGCCAAAACACCGGAACGACACCGGGCCCCTATGATAGTAGGAGAGTGATATTTTGTCACCGAGCTGTCAATGTTCGCCCATTAACGTCCATACTAAGTGGCACATTAGAAAGTGTTTTATGAGGGAATCCACTGTGTCTAAAGTAAATTTTTTTCTATAAACTTACTATTTAACTACACAAAAAACATATATTTAATATTTTTTTATAAGTTCAAATACTGCGCAAATACAACTATGTACTAACTGCGACATTTTGCCAGTGACGTCATAAAACGGGTTGTTTAAAGGCCTGGTATTTTCTCCAGCCAGTAACAAAACTGTCAAAAATCTATGCAACCTGACGCGGGAAAGCCAGATAAAATATACCGTTCGACTCAACAGGTCATATACTATTAACAGCTGTTCTAGGTAGACTGAAGGGCGGCCTATCTTTTTTGCAATAAAGAAGCTTGTAATGTAGAATTGTATTTTCTATATTAAAATGCAAGGAACGCGCTAAGGAGGCTAAAAACGGAAACCGGAAACACTACACTAAGATACAAGAGATGGACGTCATTGTTAAGATTTTGAAATGAATTCTATTTTCATAATTGTTTAATTAATTTTTGCGTGCGTTTTTGGGATATTTCATCCCACTGCAAAAATATTGAATATTCGCGTCTACACGAAAGCATTTTTAAAATTCAATTCCGGCAGCATGATTCCTCATGTGTAGTTTTATATCATAACTGACTAAACACCTCTCCTCAAGCCTATAAAACATCTTCATCTCATCATTCATCCCTATCCCTTTCCTTCCTACTTGCTATCCCAATTCCCCGTTGTCAAATAAAGTGTAATAATCTGTGAATAATGCAATGTAATTTATTAAGCTTTATCTTCCAACCAATACCGTACAATAAATGATTATCACTAAAATAACTAAGGGTTAGTTACAAAACATTTCTTAAAAAGCAATAAGCCCACCCTTGTACTCATGCATGAAATTGTACATGAAGTTTATAATTAATTTATGAAATTACACGGATAAAAATCTATAGACAACGTCCGATTTTTGTACCAAACGACTCGATTAGTCCTAAGTCCTGGGACCCTATATCTGGACTAAAAGTCGCATGCGACACATCACACTGGCTGAGGTGATCTACGGTACAAAAATCACTTCGCCATTCTGAACTGTCGCATAGCGACTTTCAGACACAGCATGGCTATAATTTTTTTTATTTTATTTATCCATTTTTGATAGTAAATAGTTCAGAAAACACCAATGTTCAAAAAAAGGTAATTTGAAGAGCCAAAACTTTATATATTTTCAACACTAAAATTTGTTCGGTTGTTATATTTATCTAAATTGTAAGTAGGTAGAATTTCTTCCTCCTCTTATTTGTACATGTTAATAAATAGAAAAAGACTTACTTATAGGCGTTTATGCAAAAAAAAAAATAAGGCCAGAGCATTACAATTAGTACTCGTAGTTGATCATGTTTGTTATCCACACGTCAGTCGAGAGACTCTAGCATAAGGTTCCTAATCTCTGCTTCATCTAATGAAACTTATGTAATATAACTATGGGTTGCTACAAAATGAGTATACAAATAGTTTGCGTAAAATAAAGTAAACTAACACGAGAAGTAAAATGATAATTATTTAACTAAATGTATTTATAAAATCATAAATGCAATAAAGTTTACATAAATTATTAAAAGAACCATTTTATGAGAGCTACTAGGGCAATATCAGAAGTAAGGTCTATTTTTTTAGATGTACAAACAACAGTTTGCTTCTATAATAGTTAATTTAAAAGAGTTAAGAATGATTTATTTTTCTACATAATCGTGATTTCGATGCATTTTTGTAGACGGTGTGGCAGTTTTACAATGTCCATCTTCTACCAGATAGCCTCAACCTTTGCCAAAAGTTAAACCTTAGCTAAGCATACGTGGTACTTCTGTCAGTAAACTCAGTACAAACTTGCACACATCTTCCGAATACTGCCCGTATTAATAAGTTTTCCGATAAAAACCTGATGATGGTGAATCCTGGCGAAGAATTTCAACCTTGTTTAAAGTTTTTGCGTATCAAAAACTCGAATATCTGCCGCGAACTTCACATTCGGCCGGTAGCGTCAAACGACTTTGAGATTGTAAAAACTGCCCCAGCGTGTCCAAAAATGCATCAATCGAAATTAACTATTAAAGTAAAAAAATATAAATATATTATACCTATAAAATTATGTAACTAAGTATATTAGAAAATAAACGGCTGATTGTTTATTTAAGAAAATAGGAGACCCTTCTTTTGGGGTTACCTCGAACTTCATTAGTTTTTCTGTACCTACTGTACTGAGTCGTCCGGGTCACCAAAATAATGGTACAATTGGTACAAGTACATTATTGATAGAAATATCAAATGGTTTTCCCATAAATACCTGCTAGTACACAGAGAGGTAGTACCAAACCGACACCTTAATAAGTATTTACTAATTTCATTTTAATTACGCCAAATTACTGAGAAAACTATAACGAGCATCTCGTTCTCCTATTAAAGGATTTTCTAAAATGCTGAGGTTAGTCGGCTTCAGACGCGAAGTAATTGAGATAATTTTTTTCGCTAAAAATAACGCTAAAAAAATATTTGAGTAAAAAAATTCAAAGAAGGTAGCTAACTAACCAACCAACTAATTAACCAACGGGCTATTTCCCCGAAGTTGGGATAGGAGAGAGAATAGACGCCACACACTCTTTCTGGTACAATTAAGATAAACTAAAATATAATAATATTAGCAACAGCAACGCGTATAAAAAAACATTTTACTTAACTTCTTAGCAGTAGACAAGTTCACTTTTTTGTTTTTTTTTAATTTACATAATCATGAAATTTATGTTGGAAGCATCACATTGTAGTTATTCATTGTAAACTATATAAATGAAAACACTTTGATCTTACACTTTTTTCTATTATATTAATAAACTCTTCATTCTTGTACCCATGACAAAAAGACACGTGTTGGTTCGAAACCGGACAGAGTTTTACTAATAAATAAAAAATAAGTAGTTAAAAACAAGTGTTATCAACTTAAATAGTTAACGTAATCAAATTTGTTTTCTAATAGCTCAGTAAATATTTTACTGTTTAGCACCCATAAGATTATGTTCATTTTCCTGTTAATTTTAGTATCATTCAATTGAAATTAATATCCCGCTGAATAATTTGGCGCCTTATTCGCCCATTTTGGGTGAAAATCAATCTTCATTAGCCAACGGCTGAATTAGAACGGACTAACCTAGAAAGAATAATAATTAATGAAAACATTTTGTAAGAAAATTGATGCCAACAGGTTTATCATAATATTTTTATGCCTTTAACAGATTACGTTGCATTTTATAAGAATTGCCTTTACGTTATCTTATCGCCCTGATAAACAGATTTGCCGATAAAAGTAATACGCGATGCCAAAACAGCATGTTCGGCCAAAGTAGGAAGATCCAGAAAATATTATAAAACAAGTGTTGTTTTCGGCTTCCTCGGCTTCTACATCACCGTGGGGGGGCAGGGAGGCACACCCTCCATTTAAATAAACTTCTTTTAGCCGTCCTTTCACCACCTCATTCGCTCCCACAATGACCGAACCATCCGTATAAGGCCCTTTCTAAATTTTGTCGATATTGCTTTAACTCAAACATGCACTCTGCTCTAATTTCGACATTTGTCCACATATCATACACTAGTCTTCACCACACATTTCGCCTGAGAGATCTCATTTCAACAGCATTTGAGTCTACTTTTCATCCCTCATTTTCCCAACACCACGCTTCACTACCATAACTTAGGGGTTGTACAGAAACTCGTTGGATGGCATGACCAAGTGGCAAGCACTAGACAAGTGGAACATGCTGAAAAGTCGGAAAAATCGGCGTATGTGCAGGAGAAGATAAATGAATGTAGAGGAAGCAAAGGAAGTATGTCATGACAGAGGTGGAATGGTGTTCTATCCGTCTACTGCCTACCCCTACGGTGAAATGCATAGTGATGGTTAGTTATTTAGTGTTTTTTTTTATAATTATTCAACATAACCTATGCAATGCAGAACACTTGTAAATCATTTAATGATGGATTTAAACAATAAACTAGTTAAAATTGTATTGAAAAAAAAAATCTTTATTAAGTACCTACACATTATGACCCATATTTTAAAGTTTCAGTATTTGGGCCACGCACATATAAATATTATGGCAAAATTATACCATATGCACATTTTAATTGGATTGTGTACAGCGTCCACTGGGTGAATCTGATGTGGTAAATCTTTATCATAACTCGTTTATATGATAATTATATTTGTTTAATTTATTTTGTGTGTTAACTTTCTGCACTGACGCTTTACTTTCGTGGCGAAGAAAATTATAAACACCTAATTAGTTGGTTTATGAAACTCATAATTTTGTTTAGAAAAACGCTAAAAATATATGTATATCTGGGTACCAGAAAGTAGGGTATGTTAATTTTCGATGAAAATATTTTCACGCATGTTTCTACTAATAGTTTTAATAGCCGAGAGTTAGACAAAAGTTGAATTAAAGGGGACTTGAGTGCAATGCTATGTTCATAAGTAGGCTAAATAATATATCTTATATGTTCAGTCTTCAGTCCAATGAACATATTTAAGGCCACTAGCGTAATGGTCTAACCCCAAATACAAACAATGGAGATAAATGCATTAGAAATTTTGACGTTTTTTCATTATATTCATTGACAAATATTGTTTTTTTTTGGATATCTTTGGAATTTTGTTTTTGAAAGAATTATTTAAAAAATTGATTAATCCCTTAACTTAGGTATATTAATTTTTTTCTTAGGGAAAAAGGTATTTTTATGGCGATAATCTACGTTTCCCCCCCCCCCCACAACCCCACTATAGAATTTACGGTTAGATTATTTTTTCTCTAATGGTAGGTCACAAGTACCATCAGAGAAATAGCTCCATTTTCAAAAATGAGGGTTGGACCACTATTGCGCTAGTGGCCTCATTAATCTTACTACATTACGCAAATTACCAGGAATACAAATCATTAAAAAAATAATTTTGTTTAATAAATTAATTATGACTACTTAGTATACAATCATGATTATATTATAAATATGACTAGATTTATGACTTTATTATAAATTCAAAGCAGAATACAGCTAATATTATGTTAATACAAGTTTGTATAAAGCCACTCACCGACTTTTCTATGTCTCCTCCGTCCCGTCTCATTGTCAGGACAGAATACAGGTTCTCAATTTTAGAAAACCGCCGAGTGCAAGAATTACTATGACTACTTTCTCTTATCCGCACCCAATGTGCATTGGGCACTGCATTGATAGGTACACTAAGTGGGAAGTATTTACTGTTTTTTAGTTTAATTTTATAATACCATTTGACCCGCTGATTAATATTTTTTTATTAAAAAATGGTATTTTATACATGATTTAACTTGTTGGGACTGATAACAAACTAAGTTTCCTTGCGCAATCTTATCGATTTCGCACTGTATCAGCAGTCAGGTACTCTAACTTAACTTATCAACGATGTCAAAACAAACAATTGGCTCTAAATTGCATTCGAGTACCAATAAAAGGGATGATTAATCGTTCAAAAATTCGATAACTTTAATGTTTAGCTAGCAGACTAGCTGGCCTAATGGGGTTCTTCGAGCTAACATGAAATATACTAAAAACGTTATAAATATTTAAAGTACTCTTTTACAATTCCAACGATATAAAACACCAATACTTAAAAATATTGTTGTTTTAGCATAAGAATAAATTGATGTTATAAAACACACGAAAATACGAATGATTTTTAACGCCCGTTATTGGCTTAACGACGTCAGACCCGTCCACCGTGAAAAGGGCTGAAATTCAATCCCGTCGTAAGCGCCTATATAGCTGTGACGTCACACCCGCAATCGCGCCAAGTGGAGGGATTTGCCGAGCGAATTTGAAAAAGCGCTAATTTCAAACCGCGCTAGAAAATTCATATATGAAATCGTAAAAAAAAATATTCAAATCCCTTGATATTGTACTTTTTCAATAAATTTTTCAAGTAAAAAATAAAAAACGGAAAGAACCCCATTGTCTCGACAAAGTTAATACTTATTATTCGGGAACACGTGACCTCGATTGGTCAAGCCGTTTGAGCGCGCTTTACACGCGACAGAAAAGTGTACAGTTCCTTGTGCAGTTTGCAAACTGTCCCGTATAAAGCGAAAACTGCATGGAATATAGAATGGTCGTAGCGACGTTTGTGTTTTTTATTTAAACGTTTGAGTAGATATTGATATACTGAATGCTTCTAAAAACGTTGAAAACAAATAACATATTCACAATATTAGCTATATTAACAATAATAACTTACGATCGCGCTTAAAAAATAAACAACATTCCCCATTTCACCTAGTATTTAATATCCATATCTGCCAATCAGAACTTGTATATATACAATGAAATGGCGCGACGCTTACTAAACGTGTGAACATTCTCTGTCATCCACTGTTAAAATTGCTAAGCTAACACATCAAGTGGCCACTTAACCCAGCCAATTACAGGTCATAAGCCCTGTAAAAAGTCCTAGATATCCATATTCTCTTCAAACTTCTCGTCTCTGTTGAGATGTCAAATTGTAATTATTAGCCCGTAATGGGTTAAATCCAGTTTTTGTCTACAAGTATTTGGACACACTAAAAATGTTGTTTATCCATATTCAGTTTGTCTTTTGACAGACTGTACAGTAAACTGTACAGTAAATTGAACAGTTTTCGGTTCTGTATAAAGTGCGCGTTAGACGGTTATCGGTCACAGACAGACGCACTGTACAATTAAGAAAGATAAATAATTTTAAGGAATAATTTAAAATAAAAACATAAATATGTTGAATTAAAGTTTAATACCATTCTTGAGTTATGGAGTTAGTTCCATACACCTTTGTTTATTTCAAGTGATTAAACCAGTCTGTTTATTTATCTTAGATGTATTATTACATAATTATCGAGTTAAACAGTGCATTGAAAATCATCATACCATATAGGTACTATATGGAAAGCCTTTTACATGTAAAAGTATAAAAGTAATATGCACCTTCAACGCGTTACATTACATTCGTGTTTAGTTTACAATTTACTAAACAAATTCAAAAAAAATATTGTATTAAGTATTTGTTACAATACAGAATTGTTAAGATAAATAAGTACGTTGGAAATAGAGGAGAATAACATTCAATTTACAGTTAATCGATAGTATTAGTAGAATTTATTAGCAATTCATATTGACTTATTTAAATGCCTGAATGATAACACTGTAATACACTCTTCCCATAACTATAATAATAATAAAATTAATAGCTTATTTCTTTGATACTAACTTAGTACTGCAAACTCGTCATTATAAATTAATAATATTTTATTAAAGATTTTTAAAAATATGTAATGATATTTTCTTGGGGTTAACTCAATTAAAAACATCTACAGCTTTTGGAAAGTTGGTGAGCCACTTAACAATTAGTTTAGTCTACCGAAGTAGGTATTTATATAGGACAAAAATGTGTAATGAATTTGAAGCAGAAGATTGGGGTAGACTACTGGTACTTAGTGCGTAGGTACTTATTACATAAAGAGTTGAGTATGGCAATAATAAAATGCCCATGAATTTTTCTTCAGTACGAACTTCTTAAACGTGACCAGAGTTAGAAAGGGGCGATCAATATAACTTCCCCCTACTCCCTATACATTTAAATATGCTGAAGACAAAAAAGTTTTAAAAAAAATAAAGGTTGTATTTTTAAAGTCAAAATGACATACTTTTAGGGGATTCCGTTTCAATTTCCGCTGAGAATTCCATGAAGTATTATTGATATCGTGTGTGCTATTTTCTGTTATTCACAATCCATACCTCACGACTGAGGATGGTGATGCTGCCTGACTCCGCATGGCTCGCCTGCGGGCGGACTCCCTTACCTGGAACCTGGAGCTGTGCTGCTCTGCAGGCTGCAGGCTGCAGGCACTGATAGTGAGCACAGTTCAGTAAAGCGCTCCACCGCTCAATCTTGTCAGTAGACGCCCACGCGATCTTTGCGCCTTGGACAATTACTAGTTTATTTTTCAAAGCATCGCAGGATTCTTTTATCACATGTGGATAGAAATTCATAGAGTAATTCCTTGTTTTTGACTCATTGTCACGTTCCGCCTGAGCCGAGTGTGCAAGCGAGAGCGCGGAACAAGCGATAGAGAGGCACGATCGGCCTAAGCGTTCGGTTTGTGACGCATCTATCTCTCTTCCACTCCATCGGCCGATGCGTCGGAGTAGAAGGGAGACAGCAGCAGCACACAAGCTACAAAGTGAAAGTGAAATTAACGAGTGCAAAAAAATGATAATTTATGGAAAAAAAAATGTAATTTTCAATTAACTCCTGCTTTGTATTATACAAAAATAATGATAATTCAGTAAAAAATAATTCAATTCAATTCATAAAAGTATGCTTTTTTCCATCAATGTTTTCTTATGACGTTATCACGTAAAATTATCGTCCGTAAACCCACTTTACAGACAACCAAAAGTTTTTTTTTTATAGTTATTCAACAATGACCATAAATACTGCTTTCCGACCTATTGTGGCGCTAAAAAATAACACAAAAAACGTGACAGAAAAACTTTTATACAGGGAATAAACAACCTTGCATTCCGCGATCAGCCATCCCGGGAATATTAGAGCCTTGTATGGACCATTTATAATTACGATCGCAATCATCAGTCAGCTTCCTGTACAGGCGATGCAATTCAACCACGTACACAAAACCAGTAGGTAGGTACTCCATACCGAATAGAGATAATAATCGCATCTCATTTTCTCACGTGTAAGACTGCGTTGGGAGAACGAGACGGAATATCAATTGTGGAAATCTATTATTATAATATCTACACTGTATCCTCGGAATCATCACATTAACATAATAAATAATGTGCAGATGGCGGACTTCAAAATTGGCGCGACCAAACTGAAAGGATTTCAGAACTATCCTTGGCACAGTCGAAATGACGTCATCTTCATTATACTGTTTGTCTGAACAGCTTTCCACGCACAGTACAAGGGAACTGAGCAATCAACGAAAGATGAGACTTAATTTAAATATAATAATGTACGTACCAAATACTTTTCATAAATTAACATTGAATGCAACGAGAGAAGAATTTTGTTGATGCGAATTGCTGACACTGGATTCGTGGATTCAGTAATTCAATGGATGCCTCTACCCTCTACGTCTACTAAACAAAAATTGTGGCGTGAAATAGAATAAACTCAAAATCCCCCCCCCCCCCAAATGTAGTAGAATTTTTAACAACATTTTAAAACGTATACAAATTACTGGCGTTCTTCTAGTAAGTAATAAAGCCCGATAGAGCCTTTACCCTACACCAATAAAGAATGATTGCCAAAAAATGCTTAACAATCTTCTCAAACAGATGTCACCAGAGAGAAAAAATTTTGAAAATTGTCGAAAAAAAAACTAAATGTGGAAGCTTCTGTACAAATTCAAATATAAGTATATAGTAGTTTCAAAAATTTGCCTTTTTTTTATTTATTTTATTTTTAATAATAATATCCACGCCCAAAGGGCTTTTACTTACATAATTCAAATATTGTAAATACATAAGAAAAAAAAAAATATTTAAAAATAGGTAACAACACATTTGGTATAACATATTCAATAATTGTGAAATTTAAAATAATAAAACGTGAAATGCTTAAAATTTTTAATTAAAAATAAATAAGTAAAATCCAAAAAAATTTTAACAAACTTCAAAAAATTTAAATCTAAAATACTTAGATAAGTGAAATTTAAAATAAATTAATTTTAAAATTTTAATTAAAAAAAAAAACAAAAAAAATGTTTAAAATGCATAAGTTAAATTGAAATTAAAAAAAAAGTGGATTTCTATAAAATATTAAACTGTATTAAAATATATATATAAGATTTAAAATAATTAAAATGTCAATTGCTGTAAAATTTTTAATTTATAATAATACATAAAATTTGAAATCAATAAATTAAAATAATAAATTTGAGTTTAGATGAATAAATAAAAATACAAAATGAAATAAGTTAAATTCAAAATAAAATAAATGTAAAATTGCTTTAAACATTTAGCACTGAGAAATGACAAAACATGAATAAGTAAATCATCGATAAATAAATATGTTAAATAAAAAAATAATTATGGTTGTCAGGTGGTGGGCGGAATGGGGAATGTTGTTTTAGTACATCAAGTGGCCAAGTGGCCACTTAACCTAGCCAATGACAGGTCATACAATAAAGCCCTGTAAACGCCTGATAACCCATATTGTTTTACAGAGTTTCTCTGTCTTTTGTCTCTGTTGGGATATCAATAATATTTGTAGTAGAATAATTTAAAAAAGTTATCGAATCAAGCAACCACTACTTACTGTCGTTCACGCGTGTGAATGAGAAGAGTGCATTTCTAATGTGAACTGAAAAAGGCAAAAATCTAACGAGGTGGGTAATATGACACGTGACAGTCACGTGGGGGTGGGGTAGGGGGTGGATGGGGTAAACGGTCGGGGGCTTCTACGGTGTTTGACCCCAGGCAAAACAGAAAGCAACATAATAAAAATTACTACTTATTGAACACACTAGTTTGTTGTGCGTGTTGTGTTAGCGAGTTAGTTACACGCTCGCAAAGTAGCTATTTCGGAAAGTCGATGGAAGTACAGGTGACCATATTATGGTAAGCAGACACGTAAATGAATGTATGTTTTGTACAATAAGTATTTTACAATGAGAGACTTTCAAAGCAGAAGCCGCTGAAGGTGAGTATTTAGTCGGAATAGATAGTTTAATTTATGCAGTGATTTATAAATCATCGAGATTCAATCTCAGTGCGGTTGTTGCTTCAGAAGGCCATTTTATTATGTTTATGGCAATGGTGTTTTTGCAAAAAGTAGACGTTGATAAACAAGACATCAAAAAAAGACCCAAATTATTGAATTGAAAACATTTATATACATAAGCTGGATGAACAGAAATTGAATGTTTAATGTGGTACTTTTTTATCATCATCGATATAAATACATCGATAATAGTATCGAAAATGTTTATTTAGGTAGGTACCTTCTAAAACATACAAACTAGTGAAATAGGAAAAAAATATCGATAAAACTGGGAACGTCTATGATTTCAGTTTAGGCTAGACTGGGGTCTAACTCGATATTATGACTGTAACAGCCAGAGTTTTATTTGAGTCGGAACGATAACCAAATTAATTTCACGCGGGTCAGCGCCCTTTTGCTAAAGATCACAAACTCGTCTAATTTATGATATTTATAGAAACAACGCTGTTGGTTGTAATTTAGTAAAGCCATTATTCATATCCGTTCGTCCGCAGAGGCACAAAAAAAACAGCAGTGCAACAGGGAGCACTATCCCTCACTGTTATTATGAAATATTACGAATCATAAGCAATTTAAGTCCTCAACATAATTGCAACCCATTTACTGGTGGAATAAAGTTTTTCTTAATCTTGGAAGTTTTTTACCCTACGTCATACTGAATAAGCAAAAAAGTGGTTCGGTTGTGCGGGTGTGTATCTAACGAGCGGTAAATATTGACATGGAATATAACATTATTTGAATTAGGCGCATCCGAAGCAGAAAAGTTCATTCAGAACAAAGCTTGGGTAAATAATACTGGATATAAAGGCATTTTACTTTCTTTTCCTAGAAAATTTACAGGAATTGAATAACACAAAAATACGTAACTCATATTTTTACAGGCGAACAATGCTGATATTAACAATGTATTTTAGAACATTTTTTAAGCTAAGTAACGCACGCGTTTTTTTCTAATCAAAGGCGTTAGGTACTGTATCTTAATTCAATTTAATTAGACCTTAGATACGAAGTAAAGCATTCGGCTCTAACTCACGGGTTTAAATGCTTCCCCAGACGTAAATCGATTGTGGCACGGAATGCCCATCGCGTGACAACCACTCTCAGACGGGAAAATTGTCGAATTGACCGAAAATTCGCCGAAATTTAGACAAATCGTACCACTCTTGACGCTGGGGTACTTCCAGATGTCTGCGTCCGTGTTTCGAAGAAACCGAAAGTAGAGCGAGGCACCAGCCAATTAGTGATTCAATTCGTGTTAATTGGCCGATCCGCGAATGCACTAACTGCGAGGTGACATAGGGTTAGCAAAAATTACTCTCAATTCCGAAGTGGTGAGGCGCTGGCGCTGTTTACTGAAGAGAGATGCGACACTAATAGAACATCTCCAAAACTGGATCAAAAAGACAACAGGAATGTCCCAAGGCGAGATGACCAAGAATTAAAACAAAATTGAAAAAAAAATATCCAATCTATAGCGAGGAGAATCACAAAACGTTTTTCGTGGAAGGAAATTATAAATATGAGAATAATAGTCATTACGCGTGATGCCATCAACAGAATACTGTAATAGCGCAACAAGGCAGCGGCATCGCTAGCGAAACTAAAAGTTTGCTTCAGCACTCTACGTCAGTACATTCATTTGGCCTTCTATGATTTCACATAGCAGGACTGCATTTTGGCGAACATTCATTAAAACGGTGGTAACTCGTCTTATTAGAAGATGACGTAACAACTGTAACACGCTGAGATGACCAATCAAATATTGAATCAGAATTAAAAATAGAGAATCTCTTCAAACTACCCACAGTAGTTGTGAGTAAAACGTTAATAATAGGATGATTGTAATCTAGGGATAAATAATTAAAAATTCATTGAAACATAAGAGATGCGCTGTCACATGACCTGCTGCCGTTTCTCCAAACAATCGTAGTCCTCAATTTCTCCCTGGAATTTGACGCAAGAGCAATGATTTTTTTCACACATGAAATTTCGACCATAAGAGAGTTGGTATCGTCTTATTTATTTATCTTCATTAACGAATAAATTACCGACAAAAAATAAGACGATGCAAACACGCTTCTTATCGATAATAAATCACTGCTCTAGTGCGACATTCCAGGGAGAAAATCAAGGACTACGATTATATGGAGAAACGGCCTCGGTCACGTGACAGCACATTCTCTCAAATGTAACTTTGGGAATGTAATTTCGTGTTGCAATCTTTCTTAGCGTCTCAGCATATGAATGATGATGTTTCCAGCTGCTATCTGGATGAGCTAGTGATGAACTAGATGAGCTGGTCAGTAGAATAGCCAAATCCGCGATGCATCTGACTTCCTGGACGACCTGAGAAAAGATGGAGGGACAGCTGGGAGTCGATATGAGAATGATACAGACCCTTAGGTCTATCTTAAGAAGGAGGAAAGGAAGCTAGGAGCTAGAAACGAGCTGTGGCAATGGCGGTGAGATGAAAATCGAGTGGCGATTGTGTTGATCGCTGGGAAGTGAAAGGAGAGGAAACTCTGAGGGAATATTCATAGCCTTTGGTGATGTCAGACACCATTCAGGAGCAGTCCCCTCGTCTGCGGACCCCCTGAATACTAAATTGCCGCCTTCCGTTTGCCGAACACTCCACGCAGGAAGCGCCGCTGGCGACACGGGCCCCGTACCCCGTACCGTACTGCACTGTTCCCGGCATGTGTACCACGGTATACAATACATCGCACCATAAACACTAAACTTCACAGGGTCTTAAGCCACGGGACAGAAAACTGTACAGTTTCATGTGCAGTTTGCTAACTGTCCAGTATAAAACGAAAACTGTATGGAATATTGAATGGCCGACGCGACGTTTGGCTAATATGACAGTAAATGTTTTTTATGTAAACGTTCAAGTAGATAAGTATTGGTATAAGTATTTTTTTATTTTTTATTTATTATATTTATTTAGTACTAAATATTTTTTCACATACTTAAACTAATATTATTTTACATTACACTTAATTTTTTTCTTTTATTTTCCTAACTATCCTACCATTATACATTTTTCAATTTAGCTATAATACAATACCTACACTAATATTTTTCACACATATTTTTAACATTTAACCCTAAATAACTTTACATATTGAATGCTTTTAAAAACGTAAGAAACAAACAACATATTTGCATTATTAGCTATACATGGTGTAACAAAGCTCGATGTACACAAGCGGGAAACCAGTGAATCTACATAATGTTTGGAGTCGATTTTGCAAAATAATTATTTTTTTATTTGACCCATAGTATTCGAGAAAATTGAGTACGAAGTTGATTTTTTTTCGATAATTTTCTGCAAATTGTTATCAAATGTCATGTATTTAGTCAAATGAATACTAGCCATAAATAAAACAAAACACGGTAACGGTGCAAAAATCTTTTTTTATTTCTCAAATTTCACTTTTTTGAGTTAGTGCAGTTTGGTATTTACGGTGCGACACGGTACATCACATCCACCACTGCACACACACACACACCTCCATACTTGCCATTATGTCCAAGTGCGGCAGATACTTGCGTTAAATTATTTCGCGCACGAGCGATATTATGTAACGTATAACTACTATACACGCAAGAACCGTTATTTTAAAGTCATCACTCCACTTTAGCGGTGATGAAAGTGTGTTATCCACATAAGGGTTGCTCTGTGCAATCAGAACCAAGAAAATAGTAGGAGTGTTGACTGGACAGGATCACCAATATATTATTATCTACACGTAGATAAAAGCGTACGATTTTCGTCGATACAAGGTCAATTTATTAACGCTTGTATCGACCTCGTGCCAACTTTTATCTACAGTTAGATATACTTATCGGTGATTCCTGCCTTAGTGACATAATCTTTTGGAGGAGAGCTTTTAATAACATATAGATTCTTAGCATAAATTTACTTATTGATATCAAAACAGAGACAATGTATTATAACATAAATGTTTATCTAGCGTTTCACAGGGCTATACCTGTCATTACAGGGTTAAGAGGTAGAATTCTTTCAAATTCAGGAATATGCCCATCATCCGACAACGATATATGGGCTTTTTGAAACTACTACATATATTGGTTTGTAACAGAAGTATCCACATTTGAGTTGGTTTTTCGACAGTTTTTAAATATTTTTTCTCTCTCAGTGATATCTGTTGAGAAGATTGTTAAGCATTTTTTGTTACGAATCGAGAATCATCCACCAGCTTTATGGGGTACATAAAGGTGGCCACTCGTTTTCTAGATAACCAATGTTTTCCAGAGTTTCTCTGTCCTGTTGGGAATCAGCCCAGCATGGGTATATCCATATTGTCCTGTATTATTTGTATAAGAAAATGTACCTCATTACTTATGTAGGGATATAAATGTATGATAATGTTAAGTTTTTACAAATCCCGTGTTTATCCTATGAGAAAATATTTAACTACTATTACTATTAATTTTTGATCCGCACACTGGCGCATAGGGCACTGCATTGGTACATCAAGTGCAGTGTATCTTGGTCAATTTACATGTGAAAATATTAACAACATGAAAAATCATCATCATCATCATACCATATCCGCTCCCTGTGTGGAGCATATGGATTCCACAAACTACCTCTAGGCCAAGCGATCGGCCGCCAGCCCCTGGGCATCGAGTCAAAAATGGTAAAAAAAAAATTCCGAATGAAATTGGTCAAAAATGTTTGTACATCGCTGTACGAACACAACATAAAAACAGCTTATAAAAGTATTGGAACTCACCTATAAATGAATTGAGACAAAAAAAATATATACATGAGATCAACCTGAATAAATTCAGATACTCTAAACAAGTTTTAATATAAATATTCGAGTTTTGAGATGGTAAACAACCATGAAAACTGCAATAAGTACTGTCAAAGGTCACACCTTAGCCACTCCAAACTTTTGAGAATAATGACTCACTTCAATAGTAAAGTTATTGTGTTATTTTGACGCGCCGAATGTACTTAAATAATAAGTCGTAAGTGAATTTTATCTGATAAGCTTGTACTGTACATTATAAGTATTTGAATCAAATGAAATTGTTTTTTTTTTTTTTATTTTATTTATTTATTTTCAAAAAATTTTTTTTTGTTTAAATAGATATACATTAAAAACACATATACATTTAAAAAATATATATAAACAAAAATCCCACCAAGGCATAGCCTGTTTGTGGGTATACTGTGAAAATCAAACAGTGTGCACGTGGCAAAAGAGAAAAATAAAGTCATGTAAAAAAGGAAAAATAACAGATAATGTAAACAAGATAGTTAAAAAAAGAAGAAATACAAGATATTGGTATCTTTATACCGGAAGAAGAAGAGGGAAATAATTATAATATATTTAAAAAATGACGTAGATTATATTATAGTTGGCTGCTGCAAGTGCATAATACTTAATATGAGAAAATTGTATAATATGAAGTTGGTTATAAAACTGAAAAAGGGTTTTCATATTTACTGTCCGTTAAATGTATTGGTGATCCCTACCCTGGAGACAGAATCTTCTGAAGGCTTCTGGTAACTTAAGTACTTTTTACTATCTAGTATCGCAAAATCAGCAATGCATCTTAAATGGAGCAATATGCCAAAAGATGGGAGGGCAGTTGGGAATCTACATTACTTATAATATAAGGTGACTTTGCTAATAATATTATTATGTTGTACTTAATGGTTGAAAGAAGATTGAGATGATCCTAAATTTTCTTTTTGGGTGATAAGTGATATAAGTATGTAGCTAACATGGTTTGGAATTGCTGTCATTTCTATAGATTTGTTAATATCATTCCTTTGCAAATATGAATAGAGACATACTTAATACTTACTTACTAAGACAATAGTACAAGTTACAAGGTTGACTAAACAAAATACAATAATAGGTGATTAAAAATAAATTAATACTGAATTGCATTGCTAGTAATAAGTACTCGAATGATACCAAGGGTTTTTTATTATTTATTTTTTGAATTCAAAGATGAAACTAAGATCTGATGGATTAGCAATGCCTTTTATATTGACAACTTAAGCCCACTTTATATTGCGCAAATTTTTGTGCATCTGAAAACGGTCCCGTAGAAAGCTAAAACTGCAAAAAACTGTGCGCTAGTTTCATATTTAAGCTGACATGACAGTCAATTCTTTTATGTAAACGCCCAAGTAGACATTGCATGCTATAATTTTTAATACGTAAAAAACCTAACATATTATTGTTAGCTAAATATACAATTTCCTGAGAGCAAATTTTTAATAACTTACAATCGCGTTTCAAAAATACACATATTTAGCGTGTCTTTTGACAGAACATGACAGACTGCACAGTTTTCTGAACAAAACTGTATAGTTTTCTGAACAAGAAACTGTCCCATATAAAGCGGGCATTACTATAAGTGTATCAAGTGCGAAGTTTGTAATTTTCCATGCCAACATTTTTCAAAATAATCTGATGGATTAAATCTATGAATTGGAAAACCTACGTTCTTTTTGCAAATTTCTAAGTAGTGAGGAATTACCAAAATGGTAGCGTTGTATAATACAGATGATATTCTCTTACCAAGCACAAAACCATGCCTGCTTAGTTTTCATATTTGTACTAAGTAACTATTTAAGTATTTAGTAATCACATTTTACAAAATGAGAAATTTAAAAAAGTACCATAAGATTCAAATCAACAAAGCATATTTACACAGTCAAACAGGGAGCTAAAACCGATAGTGTACAATATAAGTAATTAATATTTTTTATAAATATCTAAACTTTATATGGAAATAAGTAGGTTCATACTAAGTATTGAGGAAATTTAACTCATGGTATTGTAGAAAAAAAATAAGATGCCTAATTTAACCACTGAGGTTCAATAATCGAGCTCCTTGTAGCTCCATACAAAATGAGTAGATGAAAAAAGTTCAAGGTACAAAGCACAACGCCCATTTCATCGGTGATATAAAACCGATAAGAATAAAAACAATCTAATTCAACATACGTTATGACAGTATTGATAAATATTTATAGTGATATTTTAGTAGCATTTAGAGAAAAAAATTAAAAGGATGCCAGGCTTCACAGACGTTCAATAATCGAAGTCCTTGTAGCTCCACAAAGTATATAAACATGACAAGAGCTATTCCAATCGGGATGAACAAAATATTCTATATTATTTTCACTTCGTGAACCAAGTACATTTTGGATAAAGAAAAATTCAATATGACGTACGGCATTTCCTCAGGTTACAAAAAGTCAAATGACATGACATCAATGAAATAATGAACAAAATAGTCGCCCATTTGACACTTCCCGAACCAAAACCAAAATAAACGAGTTATTTTGACATGAAGTAATCGTAGGTTAGATAAATATGAAGGAAAAACGCGTTATATTATGCTTTCCTTTCCGGGAAAACGTCTTTAGGATAAGAGAAAACTATATTTGCCGCTTGGTAATAAAACGGCCATATTCAATGGCAAGCCGAAGAGCATTTTAGCCGCGAAGCACCTGTTATTCGTACACATAATTAATAATACACTTACCGTTAATTTGAAGTAAATATATTCCAATATTCAGCAACAACCACACAAACTTAATTCACATTTAACCAGCCACACACTTCAAAAAACTCCCCGACTTCCGAAACAGTCCCGAATCCGCTCGTTTCAACTCACCAAAAACCAAAACCAATACAACTCGGCTTGTCATGCGCACTGGTAAGAAAGTAGTCCGCAGATTAATTTTTACACAAACGAATTATTATTCATTTATCTAGTGATGAAGGCGAAAATGCGTTATTTTCATTTTGTTTTTTATTTCACAAACTAAATATTTTATATAAGCCCGTTAATCAATTTTTTGTATGTAATCAAAACGCCTGCGGAGTAATAATCTAAAATGGCGGGATGATGTCATCACCTCGGCCGGTTATAAAAAAGGATGATAGGGGGTGGGCGTTGTCGCTTCCCTGTAATAATCATTTTTATAATATTTCATTAGAAATATTTGGATGTTCAATTTTGAAATATAATTAATATCAAAAAATTGTTATTTTGCGCTATTTTAAAATAAATATAAATTTCATTTTCATTTTTTTACATTGCACAAATTTTTCGATTAGGTGAAATAGCACCATCTCTGAATATTTTTGGAAACATTTATTTCTCGCACTAAATTATTATAAATTCTGGTTTTGCTACTAGATCACAGGACAAAAGAATTAAAAATATAATAAATATATTTATAGGGATGAGGCAATGAGGCATAAGGCATAAGCATAAATATTTAATGATGGTGCATAGACTGTATTACAGACCAATCATTCAAGAAGAGAGCTAATTAAAATGTTCCTTCTGTAGTGAGCGACACTCCGACAAAATATAAAACTAGCAGTTACCTGCAGATAAAACATTTATGCAAAGAAAACCAAAAAATTAGCGGCTCTTGGCAGATATTACAGTAATTTTTTTACGCCATGCGCCACCACCGAATCGCGGAGGTGTTCAGATTAACCCAAGAGAGTGGCCTATCTTTTGCACAACCTTGGTGTCTGATGCCAACACGCCTCATCCATCAGTCGATTCCCAGACATGAAACATTCCCTGGGTCCAGGAAAATAACGCGTTTATATAATGTTTGACCAATTTCAAACATTTATTAGGCCTTCAAACATTGGTTATTATAACAGACATTGATTATTTGATAGCAAGTACTGAATAAAATCATTTTTAGAAAATCTGTACTTTCAACAATGTCAAATTTTGGCACCAACTCTAAACCAACTATATAACATTTAATATCTTGGACTGGTACTGAAGCGTAAGACTGATCATCCTACCTTCATATAATAAAAATGATCAAGATACACTGCACTTGGTGTACCAATGCAGTGCCTATGCACCATTAGGTGTGGATAAGGGATAATAATTACAATTAAAACACAGTTTATGATTATATGTTTTACTGTACATAAATATGGTATGGAAATTATGAAAAGAATATTAATTATAATAATTTTTACATGATGAACATAAAAATAAAGTAGAAATCATAATCTACAACTCAATACATTTTGAATGATATTACATTAGGTTATTTTAAAAAGGTTCCAACAGACATTTTTGACAAAACGCACGTTTTGATAAAATATAATCAGACTAGCTTTCAGGTTCTATATTACCTATTTTTTATTCAGTGATAGTTGTTTTGTCTTGTCGAGTAATTTATGAACTGTGGCTTCAATACCAAAACTTCTTATTTATCAATTTTTAAAAGTTAGGATAGTTTCTTTTTAAAAAAATACAACATGGAGTTTCAAATAATAAATGCAAAACTTAACACATTGTTATTTATATTACAAGCTGTACACCGTATAACAAAACTCGATGCACAAAAGGGAAACCAGTGAATCTACATCATATTTGGAGTCGATTTCGTAGATATTTTATTTTGATTTGGCCCATGGTTTTTGAGAAAATTGAGTACGTAAGTTGATTTTTTTTTGGAATTTTTTTAAAAATTGTTATCAAATATAATTTGATTTAGTCAAATTAATACTATCCATAAAGAAAACAATAGCAAAAAGCGAATTCTAATAAGAATTTGTGCAATTTTACTCTGCGGTCCGTTATGAAAGCTTTTACGAAAATATTTTTTGTTTCAAGCTCAGATTCAAAAGTCATATTACACATTCAACCTCAAATATGATGTAGATTCACCATTTTTCGGGTACCTCTGTGAGTTTTGTTATCTTGCCATGTATTTAATATTTGATAATGAACTCTGTCAATAAACTAAATTATCAGTATTGCGAAATTCCAAATTCTATCATTTTGTATGGCAAATACAAACTTCAAACAAATTTTTTTCAATCTGAATCAAAAGTCATACCATAATAAATATTATGTACACACAACCATTTCAAAATAACCTAACTAATGTACATTTAATATGTCTGCATCAAGTAAGTTATTGTGATGCTGTAGATTTCTTCTCCTGACAAGAATAGTGTACAATGTCTCCATTCGGATATCGAACAAACGCACTCTGGTTCCAAAAACGTTTTTTACAAACTGTTGCACAAACATTGTAATCTGTAGATTTCTTCTCCTGCTTTGTGATTCATGAATCATTTTCAACTCCTGAACCTGAAATAACAAATATGTAATTAACAAACATTTTTGAGAATGTCCAAATACATGCACACAAATCTGGACAGAGATGATTAAGCTTTTTTTAAAATCTCAAACTTGGCATTTTCAATTTAAAGGTGGCTATTTTTGATGCAGATTGATATGTTTAGTATTGAGATGAAGGCCCTTATATTATATTTTCCTGGCCATATCACCTCTCCAGGATACTAGTATAATGGAATATATTACGAAGACCTACAATGCAGTCTGCGAGCGAACAGTGGAGAAAATATTCAAGCTCAGCGGGCGCGGCAATTTAATAATATTTCATTGTGTTACAGTACTTAAAAATAATAAAATACCTGCAGGTTTTCGACATACAAAAGTCCTTTCAAAACTTGTGTTCTACGCCTATTATTGAGCTGTTTATGAAAAGCACTCTGTAAAAATGATTTTATTTTGGAGATCGGTATATTGTCTGGTAACACTGCTAATGCCTGAAAAAAACAATATTTATTATTTTAATACTTTTGAACAATTTACAAATATTAAAAAAAAAAAAACATTTTACATCATTTTAGATTAGATGCAGACTATGGAATTTTGAACTGAATTCAAATTTCACTCACTCAGCAAAACAATTTTTTTATGAATAATAGTAAAGCCACAGGCTCATTAAAAATATGTAGTCAACAATGGGTTATATTGTTTGAAAAAAATATCATAGGACGCAATATGCATGTAAGTGCAATCAGTGATCTTGGGTCCCCAACTTACATGAACAAGAATTAAACTATGGTTTTTACTTGTGTTTTTCTAATATTTCGTATGTAAACCTTGGAAAGATTGTATAAATGGGAAAAACCAGGGTTTCCTGTATCTACTAATAAATCAAGGACAATGTTTACTAATTGCCTCAAGTAAATGTAGAATAACGAACCAACCTTCATGGGTTCAATCTTGTCAGCGTGCTTTTCAAGCAAGTGGAGTGCTGTATCTATATCAGGCTGTGAAGTAAGAGGATTTCTGGGCACATTACTCAATGGTCCATTGGAGAGATTATCTTGAGATGGATTTACTAAAATCCTTATTAAAATTACATAAACATCTTGATCTTTTTTGCTATCTTTTGACCTCTCACTCACCGTATCACAGTACTTTATAGCACGCTCAACATCCCCTAAAAACATATATAATTAAAACACAAAACACTATGCAATGTCCATCATCTGGGCAGATGGTTTACTAAATTACAGTGGCCTGCGATATACATAGAGCTAGACATAATGCAGAAATCCATTGGTCAGATCCAAAACGAAAAGCCCTACGCTCGAGTAGGGTTGTTAAAACAAGACAACTTCTAAATAGAATTTCCACTTGAATAGGCCATGACATCAGGCACCCTCTGGCACCAGGCAACAGGCCTGCTCTATTACCTTCGTCAAGGGAATGATTGAGGATAATAATCTCAAGGTTCACCCTAGAAATAGGAATAAGTGGAATATAAGTACCTAAAACATGAACATAAATTGATAATGCCTGTTCATGTGAGTCCAACTTCCCAAGCACTACAGCTCTCTCTTCGAATAGGGAATTCAGTTGGAAAGTGTATCAAGACTGTTTCTGGCGTGTAATAGTTAGACTTCTCTAGGAAAGCTAAAAACTTGGCTTTCAAGTGCTTCATTTGTCCGTCTGTATATGTCTCATTCTTATCCATCACCTTTTCCCTAAGCAATCTGACAAGGGCATTGTGGAAGAACGGGTTGGGATCTTCCCAGACATGGATCACATGTTCTAGGTATGGAATAACAAGGGGCTCATGTTCCCTCAGTAAGAAGTCCAGGACTTTGGCTCTTGGTAGATTTTCCACTTCCGAAACATCCTCGGTGAATATTTTCAATCCTTCTTCAGGATGCCGCGGTGAGTACCCAGTTGGAAAATTGAAATTAGGTTTATGTGATCTTTACCTGCAAAATATTAAAATCAAAATTGTATAATTTTATTATTTTTTAAATATTTTAATCGCATGCACAACAGCCCATAACAACGAAAATATTCATAAAAATATACTCTTCCATTCCCTCATTCGAATCTAACGCACAATGTTGCATAGGGCCACAACATTTGTACACCAAGTGCAGTATATCTTGAACTGGTACTGAAGCGGACTGATCATCTTACCTTCATGTAATAAAATGATCAAGATACACTGCACTTGGTGAACCGATGCAGTAGCTTATGCACCATTGGGTGCGGATAGGGAAAGTAGTAGTAGTAGGGTATTATGTTTTGCTTTGGAATTATGATTAAATAAAACACTGTTCATGTGTTACTATTGGTTTATTCTATAAAAATAGAATTTACCTACACTACTACTGGTTTCGGGAGTAACGTTCTCACCATCGACTGGTGAAAAGACACTAAATTAGAATACAGGTGTTATAACAGAAAAATACAGAAAAATTAAAATTGCAATACTTAAGAATCTAAACACAGGGATTAAATTTAGATTCTTAAGTATTGCAATTTAAATTTTTCTGTATTTTTTCTGTATAACATCTGTATTCTATTTAGTGTCTTTTTCACCAGTCGCTGATGGGAGAACGTTACTCCCGAAACCAGGTAGTGTAGGTAAATTCTATTTTTATAGAAATAAACCATTAGTAAACACATAACAGTGTTTTTTTTTAATCATAATTCATTATGAAGTGTTACAAAGTGAATGCCGAATCAATCAACAAAATATTGTTTTGCTTTATTTACGAACCTAAGTGTTGGAGGTAACTTTTTGTTTTATGATAACCCTTGAGACTAGAATCTTGTTCCTTAGCTTGGTCTTTCAATAATTGCAATGCTTTGGTGTGTTGTCCTTTAGTTTGGTACAGAATAATCAGTTCACTGTACTTCCTGTACTGAAGTAGGACTTGCTCAGCTCTCTCTAATTTGCAGTTATTTAATCTCAGGAGAGGAGCCACAAATGCGTCATTTGTCTGCAAATTCGAACATTATATATATCAATATAGCATCAAAAGCATATAAATTACATTTTGTTTCGACTGTAAATACTACAACTTCATGTTTTCATGCAATTATTATGCGCAATCAAACTAATAAAACTAGAATTAAAATGATTAGCTTATCTGTTAACGAACTGGTTTTTCGTTAAAAAGACAAAGGATAGCTAGCTTTAAAATTTCCAGAGCCTTTTTTTCTTTTTTGCAAAGCTGTCTACCAAAGGTGAGTTTGTGAATGAAAAGTTATTTGCTACAAATAAAAACTTACCAGGAGGTAACACTTTAATAAAGCAGTGTCAATGGTTTCTAGTAAGGTATTTTTATTTTTAGTAATTGCATCTTTTTCACTATCATTTGTAGGCACATCATCCGGCTCCTTTTTTTTCTGCATAATAAGTCTGAATTCAGTTAAATACTTTATCAGTGCTAATATCCCACTGTCTCCCTCTTGACTTAGAGAGTTTGCTGTAGAATTTTCATCGCCAGATTTGGAAAGAGTTCAGGAATAACTTTATAACATCAGAAGGGTGCGTGCCGAGTTGCAAAAATATCTTCATAGATTCAGAGTATTTTTTGTTATCGAATAGATCGTAAGCATGAAGCGTTTGAATAGAGAGTTATTTTCTGCTTTTTTTCTTCGTCGGATTCATCGGATACATTCTGAAAATTAAATTACCATTTTTTAAACTATGTTTTGATAATGACAAAATACCACCATTGTTTAACCCATTTATAGAACATTACCGTTAAATTGATTGCTAATTCAAAGTATTTATCTCTGAGCAACATCTGGCGTTGTTTAGTCAAGTCCACAGCATCGATTCTCCATACTTGGCCCACTGAAGCAACATACAAAACACCACGGCGACACCTTTTAAGCAAAAAAAAAGTACATTAATTCATATAAAACTCTGCAAACAACCGTTCTTTATTTGCATAAAAATTGTTACAAACTTTTAATTAGATTTTCGGAAATAAATTGCAATCAAACTAGTACTAATCGAACTAAAATGTATATTTTTTATTAACTTACCTACATAATAAATCTTGCTTTGTTTTAGTTCAGAGAGACTTTGTATAAACATATTTGGTTCAATGGTTTGTACAATTATTTGATCAGAAATTAATCCTAACATATACGGACCGTCCCATGCTAAAAATAAAAGAATTACAACAAATTATGCAACAACAATGGTGTATTATAAAAAGTTGTTTTACATTACCTATACACAAAATATATGATTCTCTACATTGTTATATTTTAGGTTACTTATACAATGTTGTTTAATAAGACGATATTTTTATTCAAATTTTATGAGTAGAATAAATTCAGAAGACTCATTTTACAATTATAACTTTCAGCATACGATTTCAAAGACAATGTCTCAATAAAAACTATTTTTACCAGCTACTGCCACTGGTTCCTTCCACTTGATAACAGTTTGGTAAGTAATGATGTGTTGTGTTCATCAACTAAGAATGATGTTAGAAATCTCGTCCGAGCATAAAGAAGTATCGCTATCTTGGTAATGCAGGGCTCCAGTGATCGTGTACTACTTGTTAAGAACTGTCCCATAGTAACGCCAGTGAGCTGTTGAAATTATAAAAAAATTACTATTTATTAACAAATAACTTATATTGGGGATACTTCACAAAGCGTGGTAATTTTTATGAGGACTAGTCTATGGTAAAGATCCATAGTATAATAGGTTATAAAATTTATACAGTAGCAATATCCTTTATAATAGGTATGAAATTTACACAGTAGGTTAAGATTTTTAAATCCAACCAATCACAGCTTTGCCCATTTCTATGCTGTACCTCTATAATCCAGGAGAGTAAAAACTTTTGTGAATTTGGACAGCTCTACCACGCTTTGTGAAGTGTCCCCCTAATATCTGACCAAGGATTTGTTTGGCTTCCATCATTCATTACATATCACTTACATCATACAGTACATATTCTTCTTTAAATCCAACACAAATAGTACTAGCTCCCAAAGTGATAACTTTAGGAATATCTCCTATAGTAATATCAGATCCCAGTTGCTTGAATTCACCATTTTTCCAATTATACAGTTGAAGTTTTCGTTTGACGGCTACACACAACCGAATATAGTTTGTCTCACCACCGGTAACAAATATAGTTCCCTGGAAACATAAAAATTTGACACAAAAACGGCGCTCAAAAAATTAGCCAATCATTATTATTAATTTATTGCATGAAAGGCAAGATGAGTGTAGCAGATTTTAAAGTAAAAATTAAAATTATATATCTTACCACATTATCTAAAGCAAATAAAGTAGCACTTTAGTCTGTGGTAATGTTTGTATAACCGTAAAGTTTATTATATATTAATATCATGTACCACCAGTAAATTTGTCAGAGAGGCAGAGAAGTAAAATTCCGTTCTAAAAAACATAAAACAAAATTAATCATAATCCATTACACTAATTGAACATTCTCTGGCTAATTTTAAGAAAAAGTGTTATGTTTTATACCTGGAACAACTCAATTTGTTGTATTGGTTTCTTACTAAATGTTTTATGGTATCTTAGTACTTGGACCTTATATTTAGGTCCCTCTGTACTTTGTGTTACTAAATACATAAACAAGTGGCCCTGTCGAGTTCCAACCAAAAGATTTTCATCTGCAAAAAGGGAAACGATACATTGACTTACACGACACCCACTACAAACGTCAGTCTGACAGTTGTTTTTGCTTATGGTTAAGAATATATAAATCCTTTTTCTGTTCTTTGTCTATGCATTTTGTGGCTAAATAGTGCACAGGTAATGTGGACTTGTAACAAAAAGGTTTACACGGGTAGAAACTTAAATTTAGTTGTTTTAACAGAATGTCAAGAGATGTCGGTAGTAGTACTAAAAAAATCTATATTGAGGGAAACTCAAATAACTACTTCGCAAAAAATATGTATGATTAACGAAATTAAAAATAAACAAAAATCATA
Source organism: Micrasema minimum (assembly GCA_022494985.1). NCBI lineage: Eukaryota > Metazoa > Arthropoda > Insecta > Trichoptera > Brachycentridae > Micrasema > Micrasema minimum. The sequence continues at coordinate 15,375 of JAGVSP010000428.1, read as the reverse complement.
ATTGCACCATTATCGCTGAATTTTTGGTGCATGTTCATTTCAATCATTGCTAATTTATATGTTTTCCTTATCATTAGCAATATTTTTTTCGTAATAACTGCTTGTTCTATTTTCCAATCCTTATACTCATTGAAAGAGTTTTAAGAGACCAAAAAAGGTCTTAATACGAGTAGAATTGAAACGTAGAAAGGAATAAAGTTTCTTCTTTCAAATTTTAATATTCACTTAAGAGTAGATACCTATATTGGCGGCGAGAATGACCAGGGATTGGGACGAATGGAGACCACAAATTAATAATGACCCTTTTTTCTATCTCATACACAAGAAGAGGATAAACAAAAGGAGTAAAGTCGGTAATATTTGAGTACTAATATTATTTTTACTAATAAAGCTCAGGTATATTATTCAAAATCAGTTTTAATTATATTAGGATAAATAAGTTAATCCTCTAACGATGTCAAACCAAGTATTACATTCATATTAAGCATTATTTTAACCACATCGAATTATCAAATGGAAATGGTCATGACTTTGAAAAAACTAAGTATATTTTAAAATAAATTTCGATTGATGAATTGAAATAAAACTGCCGTGAATTCCTTATAAAATAACGTGTCATAAAAAGTTTAATTTAATAACATAAAATAAAAAAAATATATAAACACGCAGATATTGTGAATTTTTGGAGGGCCGGATTTTAAAAATCTTTGGCGGGTCGTATGTTCGTGACCACTGGCTTGTATTGTGTTAAAGTGTTGTGAGTATTTTGGTTTCAATATAAATTGAGTAGTTTGAAAAACTTTATTAGGATGTTTTTCTCAGAATACCATGAATAATCACCCTCCGGAGTTTCGCGGTCTCATTGTGAAACACGGTGTAGGTATATCTACATTTGTGGCAACTCGACATGGACCGAAAAATCAGTAGAGTTGTGCTGGACTGAAAAAAGACTCAATAGTCTTTGAAACAGTATAGGGAAAGGGTGGGGCTTTCATTCAGTGAATAAGAAATTCCAGTGGTACCCAGAATAGAATTATAAAAGTGTTAAAAAAAAGGTACACGACTAAAATTTAAAAGTTTACTAGCATGACGAAACTTTTCGAAAATGCACAAAGAGATATTGGCGGCCTCCGTGGCGTAATGGCTAAGACGCTGGACTCACGATACGGAGGTTCCGGGTTTGATTTCCGGTGAAAACTAGAAATTGATTTTTCTCAAGGATGGGAGTTTGTCATGCTGTTACTGGGCTTCATGGCCCGTCAAGGTGGTTGAATAAACAAATAAGTAAAAAATAAAATAAAAAACCGATTCTATTCGATAACTTGGATTCTCCTTTCTGAATATCAAAATTCTACTGATTATTGGATTTAAATTATATCTATCCGACTCAGCAAAGCGCCCACCTCTTCACAAATCTTCACATTTCAATCAAATGCCAAAACTTCTTTAATTTTATCTACATACATGCTTAGCAACACAAAATGGTATATAGACCAGTCAATATAAAAATGTTTGTATGTAGTGGGTTGCATTAATTACACTTCGGGGGATAATGTTAGAATATAAAAGATTCAATACTTGGAAAACATTTATTCTCGATTTCTAATTAATAATTAGCCAGCAATACAATAAAATTAAATTCTAAAGGTGAACGAACAATGGAGAAATAGAAATGAACTTGTGAGTAGTCGAGTTTTGTGCGTACATAATGGCTTCTTTTAAAACGATTTAACTACAGTAATGGTATCGGAAAAAATAAATATAAAGTGAATATTGAATATTTCAAATTTCCTAAGTCTCGTTTTATGCACTAATACTTAAAACTAGGGATTTCTTATGTACCATAATTTATTGTTAAGTGTCCTTGGATGTAAATATGAACTACCACCATAAGATAATTTTTTGTTTGGCGTAAAATAGCAAATTATTTATTTCTCAATATCCAAGTTCCATAAAAATACGAAATCACGAAAAATGCGATTAGTTAATTAGCAACACTAATATCTATTAACTATTAACAGGTCTGCCAATACCCAGCTTTTTAGCTTATTTGGTAGTCCTGGACCATAAATAACATGTTTTTTTTATTACGTAAAAAAATATTAGATATTATTGATAACTCAACAGAGACAGAGAAACTCTGGAAACGAATGTGGGTTATCTAGGCGTTTACAGGGCTTATGACCTGTCATTGGCTGGGTTAAGTGGCCACTTGATGTATTACAACATTCCCCACTCCGCCCATCATCTGACAACCATATATGACAAATTTTTGAAACTTATATATATGTTGAGTTTGTACAGAAGAATCCACATGCGAGTTGGGTTGGGGAATGTTGTAATACATCAAGTGGCCACTTAACCCAGCCAATGACAGGTCATAAGCCCTGTAAACGCCTAGATAACCCACATTCGTTTCCACAGTTTCTCTGTCTCTGTTGAGATATCAATAATATCTGATATCAGCCCAGCATGGGTATAATCCAGTAATTTGTCTACTAGTATTTGTATTCGTTCAAAATGTTGTTGTTAAAAAAATATTTACTAGAGTGTCTTTAACGCAATCTAAAACCTTATATTTACTAGACTAATAAACACACAAAGGTATCTTGCGGTATGTGTATAAATATATAAACGAATTGATTACTCAGGCACTTATCAGCTTCGTTACAATGTGTAAGTAATTATTATAGAATATCAATATGTAGAAAACAAGTCCATTAGGTAGATTTTCGTTTGAACGACGGAGTTATCTAGAGTACGACCAAAAGTGTTGACAGCAAATTTTTAATTACTTAATTAATTAATTAATTCCAATAATAATAATTTTCTTGCAAGAAGTAACTAGGTACCTACTTACCCACTTAAACGTACTTAAACATGCGTCCGCCTCGTAGCGTAGTTCATGTTCATGTTCATGTTCAGTTCAACATGAAATACATATTTCTTGATGTGTGATTTTCATATTAATATTTCATGCGTGATACCTTAGACTGGTTCTGAAGCGTAAGACTGATAATAAAAAAACTTTTGGTTGTCTGTAAAGTCGGTCTACGGACGATAATTTTACGTGATAACGTCATAAGAAAACATTGATGAAAAAAAGCATACTTTTATGAATTGAATTGAATTATTATTACTGAATTATCATTATTTTGTATAATACAAAGCAGGAGTTTATTGAAAATTTACAATTTTTCCATAATTTTTTTTTTTTTTTTGTTTTTCTTCTTGTGTGCTGCTGCTGTCTCCCTTCTACTCGGACGCATCGGCCGATGGAGTGGAAGAGAGATAGATGTGTCACAAACCGAACGCTTAGGCCGATCGTGCCTTTCTATCACTTGCTCCGCGCTCTCGCTTGCACACTCGGCTCAGGTGGAACGTGACAATGAATCATGCTTTTTCGTGTGTGCAGCCGGCGTTCATCGATTTATTAGACGTTATCACGTTCAAAATATCAAGATACTAGAAGCTGATAAATTTCCATTTGAACAGGTCTATGATCACAACACTGTGTTATTTGTTAATATTGTCACAATGCCAATGGTAGATACCAAAACAGTAGAAACAGCCTTAAGGACCTGTTTTCGCACCCAATGGTGCATAGAGCACTGCATTAGTACACCAAGTGCAGTAAACCTTGATAATTTGTTACATGAAGGCAAGATGATCAGTCTTCCTCTTCTGATTATTGTAATATTTGAACATGAAAATAACATTTAACCCACAACCTCATAAAATGGTGGCTCAACGCGCTGACCCCTGCTCCACAAGTTGGAAAACCCGAATTCCCTGTGATGTTTTCAACAAATTTTCAAAATCTTCGCATTCAGATATGACTTCATGTTATAAAAGTGCCTAAATAAAACTTGGTACACTTCCTCTTTTATTTATTTCCAGTTAGCGCTTGCAACATGTTACGGGCATCTTCAGGCTGGTAACATTTAGAAATAAATATAAGTGGAAGAATACCAAGAGGTTTTATTAAATTTCATAAGTTTTTTTTAAATAATTGAACCATGGAGTTCATAATATCATCAAAAACTTTTATATAACTATTTTTATTTATTATATCTATTTAACTTTACTTGTTCTGCAGAATAACCAGTAAACCTCACCTTTTATGTTAACTGTCATTAACTTTTATGTTAACTGTCATAATTTTAATTTTTGATTCAATATTTTTTTTGTTCAAATGTCTCTATTACTCTAATTGTCCATGCGCTAGGTAGCTGCAAGACAAATTGTAATAGAGTCTCTCTCGGTAAATTCAAGTCATTTTTAGTAAATAGTTAGGATAAAAATATGTATTGTAATCCTGCCCCAATTTTTTAAAACTACCAAATTTATTCGTAAAATCATTAACCCCAATTACTGATATAAGATGGAAGCTGGCATTCCAATAGTCCATGCGATCTGTAGCTGCAAGACAACCTGGATTCTAGACTCTATCTGCTATCATAAAATAGTTTTAATTTAATTTGTACGTGGGGAAGCTGAGTTCCAACCGTCCATGCGCTTTGTAGCTGCAAGACGAATTGGAGTTCAGTTCTCCACCTACGTATAGATTTAATATCGTTTCTTAAATAATCGTTGTCTCAGATCCTTTATTCATAAATTGGGAATGGAATTAATTAAGAATATCGAATGTACAGCGCCCTTGAGGTGATTTCTCACAAAAATCGCGCTTAATAAATTATCCTTATAATAATAATAGTAATTTAAAAAAAAACCCTAAATCAAATTTTACAGTTATGTAAAACCGCCAAATTTTTCCGCCTGTGTGAACTTTTATTATTATTATAGTGATTCCTCCAAGGCATGGAACATTAAAATTAAATTAAAAGCTTCTATATTTTATTGGATTAGCATATTGCATAGTGTAACTTCGCTCGTTAACTTTGCAACTACGGCTTAGTTCTTTGCCAAGAGCGTGCGCGGGGAAGCGGCCGCGCCTGACCTCAAGCGATTCCTAGTTGTATGTAATACAACTTGTGTGTAGAATTTGTGGGCGCGACTTACGTTCTCGCCGCTGTATGGCATATAATTAGTTTTTCTCTCACGCCTGACGTAATCACGCTCTAGTCGTTTTGTATGCTATTTCCGACGGCGAAGTACCACGCCTCTGTGGCCCAATGGATAAGGCATCGGCCTCCTAAGCCGAGGATTGTGGTTCGAGTCCCACCAGAGGTAAATTCTAATATTTTTTTACTGCTTTTATTCGTTGATAAACGTAAATTTCTCATGGTTTCAAGGTGAAAAAACCCATATAAGTAGTCAAATAAAGAAGTTATTCGCTTTCGTAAAAAAACAAGTTTAAAGTGATTTATTTAACTGTCAAAAACATAATAAATAACATACATATTTATTAAACTAACTAACTAACCATCACGTCATTTCCCCGAAGGAGTAGGCAGAGAGGATAGAACGCCACTCCACTCTGTCCTGGCATACTTCTCTTGCTTCCTCCACATTCATACATCTTCTCATGCACGCACGTCGATTATTCCGACTTCTTACATGCCCACTTTCAAGCACTTGTTTTACTTGATCATGCCATGTCTTTCTCGGCCTTCCTCGACTTCTACATCCAGGCACAGTCGCATCATATATTTTTTTTAGTCGTTCTTTCATCATCCATTCGCTCTACATGACCGAACCAACGTAAAAGACCTTAATTTTGTCGATAATGCTTATCTCAGCCTTGCATACATATTATCTATAAATAAATGGAAAACTCAATAAAAAGCTATGTTCCGAAACCGGTCTTAGGGCACAATATGGATTATTTGTTACATGAAGACAAGAAGATCAGTCTCACGCTTCAGCTCCAGTCCAAGGTATCACATATGAAATATTTATATGTGAAAATCACATTAAAATAAATATTTCGTATTGACCTCCTCGGGAATCGAGCCGCGCGACCTCATGCATGGCAGCCCAACGCGCTAACGCTACACCCCGAGGTGGACAGGAGGATTTATTTTAATGCAAATTTATCATAAATAGTTCTGCTTATTTTTGTTAACTTTTGTGACAGGAATAATAGATAAGAAAGTGGTCCATATGTATATTTTACCTAATTAACTTTGTGGTAGAATTGTAACAAAGTTGTATTTGTTTACATTTTAAAGTAGTTCATCTTTGTAAAGTAAAAGTACACAACATATGTAGATATCCAAGTATCTACCAAGCATAGTGAACTTGATTCATGTGCAAATTCATGCGCAAACGAAATTTTAGATTTAGATAGTTTGTAAACAAAGATGGATCTAAAATAAAACATTGAAGTAGCAATATCATTCTTCAGTTCTATACCCACATTTTTTTCTTTTGAATTTGTTATTAATGCCATAACGGCTTTTATGAATACATACATTATTTCTACACAATTCACATAGACAAATTTTAATCAGTATTTTTATTTACGCAGTCAATATCAAAATGTTGGTACATTATGTATGGTAGTGAAGCGTGGTGTTGAAAAAAGAAGGAAGAAAGTTGACTGAATGCTGTTGGAATGCGATCTCTCAGGCGAATGTGTGGTAAGACTATGTATGATAGGTGTACAAATATCGAAATTAGAGCAGAGTGGTGGTAAGACTATGTGTGGTAAGACTATGTATGATAGGTGTACAAATGTCGAAATTAGAGCAGAGCGCAAGGCTGAGATATGCATTATCGACAAAATTAAGAAAGGGCTTTTACGATGGTTTGGTCATGTGCAGCGAATGAGTGATGAAAGAACTGCTAAAAGAAGTTCAAATGCAAGTGTGCCTGGACGTAGAAGCCGAGGAAGGCCGAGAAAGACATGGCATGACCAAGTACCTACGTCAAGTACTTGAAAGTGGACATGTGAAAAGTCGGAATAATCGGCGTATGTGCATGAGAAGATGTATGAATGTAGAGGAAGCAAAGGATGTATGTCAGGACAGAGTGGTGTGGCGTTTTATCCTCTCTGCCTACCCCTACGGAGAAATGGCGTGATGGTTAGTTAGTTAGCTAGTTTGGTACATTATTTCGTAGGTGGGTTATCATCATCACCATCATCATACCATATCCACTCCGTATGTGGAGTATGTGGAAACCACAAACTGCCTCCAAGCTAAGCGATCGGCCGCCAGTTGCATCCTCCAAGTCAGGTCCACGCCCCGCAGCTCTGACGCAAACTGCCGACGGATTGTCAACAGTGGACGTCCAGGACGCCGAGGACCAGGTAGGTTATACCTACACGATGAAAAGTGACATTCAAAATGTAGGTTTTATAAGTTACCTATTGTTGTAATTATTACGAATAAATTACGAATAAATTACCACTAAACCACAACCAGGTTCATTGCTATACATATATATATATATATACCTGTATACATACATATAATATTCTAGGTTATACCCATGACGCGCTTGCATTAACAGGGCTTATGATCTGTCATCGGCCATGTTAAGCCTAGATACTTAATACGTCATATTGACTAGATGTTATTGTTTAGGTCAGGCCTGGCCAACCCGAATTGCTACCCGGGCCGCATTGATGGCCTAGAATTTCTCCAAGGGCCACACATACAAACATTAGTGGTAGTTCTAATTAATGTATACTTCAAATTGTTTCATAGCTTTTATTTCCTTAATTGTATTTTATTTTAATTGTACCTGTGTACTTATATTATATGAGTTAGAATAATTTTATGTTTGAAATGGACTTAAGTCCGTTAATTAAATTAAATTAAATAAATTATACAAAAAAAAACTAACAACAAAAATGTATTTGTCTAGTAATTAACATAAAATTGTTTTAACAAGAAAAAAATATTTTAATAATGAAAATGATTACTTAATTAAGACAAATCAAACAATATTACAAATTTTGTTACAAATAAAACCAATTATCAATGACCAATTTCAGTGCGAGATTTGAAATTCTTTTCGCTTACTTAATTTTTCTAAATCTATTTCAATACTTGAAGTTGCACACCTTAACTGGTTTTCCAGACGCCCTAGCTTTATTTTTAGTATATTTCTACCTAACAAAAACAAGCATTTTTTATTATGGCGCATTAAAAAACATCTCCGAGATCATTTATAAAACCTGTGGCGGACGTGGGTGCGCCGCCGTCCATACATTTTTCCCCACTGACCTTTTCTACAATTTTTTTAATTTTAGTTTATTTTCCCCAACGAACAGTTTTGGCTCAAGCGGTAGTGAAAAAAACTGACGCAAAAACTCATTTTTTTCCTTCGTAAATTGAAAAATTAAAAAATTTCCTTCTTAAATAGTTCTTAAATTTAAAAAATTATAAACTTTAAAAAAAAATAATTATCACACATGACCGCGGGCCGCGGGTTGGCCATGCCTGGTTTAGATGGTAAAAAAAGTGTTATATTACGTTATTTAATTTAAAAAATTTTATATTTATATTGTTATAATAATATTTGCATCTACATATAATAATTCAATATGTACCTATTAAGTTCCTTCAAAAAACCTCAGCGGGTTGTGCTCGAAAATAGGTATCGAGTCGTGGCATAGCGGGGTCTTTCGTAAAGATATCGATAGCGCCCGGTGTAATAAATAATAATAATCGCTGTAAAATAGATTACAGGTAGGAGGTAGGAGAGGCAATATTTACCTTGGCATTTGGTTTGATGACAACAGGTAACTTAAACCAACCAACTGTGTAGATTGTAGATATATCTATGGTGATTAGGAAGAGATAACAGACTTGGCACCTTTTCAGTAATAGATATTTATAATTTACAGCTTTATTACATAATACACACAGAATAAAGTATTATGGCGTACCTTATTTTTTTTAGAGAATTGTTCAAATATATCATCAACGCGTATTAAATCTCGAATTTAATGACATTAATCATACTGTCCGCCTCGTGGTGAAGTGGTAAGCACGTTGGGCTACCATGCGTGAGGTCGCGGGTTCAATTCCCGGTGAAGTGAATATGAAATATGTATTTGAATGTGGTTTCCGTCGCATGAAAATATAATATTATTTGTGATACCTTGAAAAAAATACATAATACCACATATAAATAAAAAAAATAAACAAAAATCCCACCAAGGCATAGCCTGTTTGTGGGTATACTATGAATGTCAACACTCTTTTATGCAGCATGTACGAGACAAAAGAAAATTTAAAATAAAAGATATTATATTGATATATTTATACAAGAAAAAGAAAAAGAAGGGAAATCATTATTATAAAATATAAAATAACAGAGACTATGTTTATGTTATGTTATGGTCTTTAAAGTAAGAATGATTCTACATTTACACTATTTATCCAGCTTTGTGTTAATTTTTTAAAAGATGAAAAATTAGGAAAATTAGATTATTACGGCAGCCTTCGTAGCGTAATGGTTAAGACGCTTGACTCACGATACGGAGGTTCCGGGTCCGATTCCCGGTGAGAACACAAAAATAAAAAGTGATTTTTCTCAAGCCTGGGTGTTTGTGATGTTGTCCCCTCTGTAATTGGGCCTCCTGGACTGTTGAGGTGGTTAAATAAATAAATTAAACCAATGGAAGCGAATTGAAGACCTCTCTCAATAGCAAGCAATCGCTTGAATGAAGAAGAGAATTATATTATATTTTAAAAAGCGTTATGCCGTACATAAAGAAATAAATAGTATGAATATTAAATGGGTATTTGTAGTACCTACACAGGAAATACCTATTCCTGATCGAATATCTATCACCAATCTATAGACTTATAGGTGTAACACGGTTATCGTATCTATGTCAACAGTGCGTTGTGTTGGTTACACCACCAATACATCACTATCCTTTCAATACTGGATATGAATCAGAGTTAGGCAACCGAAACACGTAACATTATTCATTTCTAGGTAATTTACTCGCTTGGAAAACAAATATTATATTACACTGCTTAAGATGATTACATGTTTTCATAATTTATTATTATTGGTCTGGCCGATGAACCCTTTCACGACCAAGGGTTATTTCAATTCAACGCGAACTTTTTTAGAAAATATTTGAAGCAGAAGGTTTTTAAGACCCCGGCAACAACAGTGGACTTAAATATGTATAAAAACAACGTGTTCAAATACTTGTACACAAATCTGGATTTTATCCCAAGACGGGAGTAAATATATATTTTTATTTTATATCCCTACGGAGATGAGGTAGATTTTTTTCAAATTCAGGAATATGGATATTCGAGCGTTTACAGGGCTTATGATGGAGCATAGATGGAGCTTTCAACTCGCTGGTGGATGATTCTCGATTCGTAGCATATATACAAAATCAAAAATGTTACCTGGTGTGAATATTCGCTAATAAGCGGAATGGGGAATGTTGTAGTACCTACCTACATAAAAGTGGCCACTTAACCCAGCCAATGACAGGTCATAAGCCATGTATACGCTCGAATATCCATATTCCTGAATTTGAAAGAAATCTACCTCATCTCTGTAGGGATATAAAATAAAAATGGATAAAAACAAATTACTCTCGCAACTTTTCTCAATTGATAGGTGGGTAATCAAGAAATTTTAAAAATGTACAATTGAGAAATTTCCACTATCCTATACAGTACCCTATGCACTATTGGGCGCTGCATTGGTACACCAAGTGCAGTGTCTCTGGATCATTTTATTACGTGAAGGAAGGAAATAATACTGTTAAATGAAACCTGGCTTGGAGACAGTTTATGGAATCCACATGCTCCACATAGGGAGCTGATATGGAATGCTGATTTTTTACTGCGTTTACTGAAAAAATTAGGCATCAGCCATATTATTTTGAAACACATTATGTTTTCAAACAACAGATTATGTTTTCTGAGTTATTATGCCGTGTTTGTGGACTTTGAGATGCATCGCGACGTTTCGGAGCCCATTGCAGTGTCCATCTTCATGGCGGATGTATGACCGAAGTCCTATGTGTATTGTGTGAGTAGTTTGTACCGTGTCGCAGTCGTGCTTTGGAGTCAATCAGCAACACAAAGCCTACAAGCATACTAACCCAGAAACACATAATCTGTGTTCTGAAAGCCGTGAAAACTTACGAACTTCGATTATGAAACATATTATTCTATGTATCTTATAAAATTTTAAATAAAAGAATAAATCATTTATATTTCTACCATACCATTTGTTTATTTAAATCATTAAAATTTTTGAACGAAAACTTATGACAACATTTTTGAAATGAATACAAATACTTGTAGACAAATTACTGGATTATACCCATGCTGGGCTGATATCAGATATTATTGATATCCCAACAGAGACAGAGAAACTCTGGAAACGAATGTGGGTTATCTAGGCGTTTAAAGGGCTTATGACCTGTCATTGGCTGGGTTAAGTGGCCACTTGACGTACTACAACATTTCCCATTCCGCCCATCATCTGATAACCATATATGACAAATTTTTGGAACTTCTATATATTGAACTCGTCTTCGTCGTTCCGCTTTACAGAATTTTTCTATGCTGGTGTCATCTGTTGAGAAGATTGCAAAGCATTTTTTTTTTGGTTGGCAACCATATTTTATTAGTGTATTAGGGTAAGGCCCTACCGAGCTTTATTACTTACTCTAGAAGACGCCTGAAGATGTCTGTCCAATTTTTTTTTTTTTGCTTTATATTTTTAACCAGTAAATCTTTTAAACAACATTTTTGAGATGAATACAAATACTTGTAGACAAATTACTGGATTATAGAAAAATTCTGTAAAGCGGAACGACGAAGACGATTTCAATATATATAGTAGTTCCAAAATTTGTTATATATGGTTATCAGATGATGGGCGGAATGGGGAATGTTGTAGTACGTCAAGTGGCCACTTAACTGTAAACGCCTAGATAACCCACATTCGTTTCCAGAGTTTCTCTGTCTCTGTTGGGATATCAATAATATCTAAATCTTTTATATTTCTACCATACCATTTGTTTATTAAAATCATTAAAATTTTTGAACGATAACTTTTGAATTATATTTTAATAAATTAAACTACGCTTACAATTATTTGTTTTATTTGTTATCTTAATAGTTAAATACGCACCTGAAAAACAAAAACACTTATCCGTTCCTTTGTCAAGATAAGATTACCAAAAAATAAAGAAAAAAGTATTATTTCGCGTATTAGTTCACTTAATTTAGTTTATATTGTGTGACGTATTTTTCTAAGTGATTTTAATAGTGTTGTCGATCCCTTTAATAAGGGAAAAACGTATTCCGATATCAAATTATTATCAGAAAGCTATGAGATAAGGATAGTTTAACAAAAAGGGGCTTCGTAGATTCATTTCAAAGATATTGGTGTTTCAGTGATCGTGTTAAAATAGAAACTAAAAAAGTTGAAGCAGCTACGAAAAATAATTGTATAGAATAAATCACAAATTCTGCATTTGGCATGTAATTTTAATGTCGTCTTTAAACTTGGTGTATCTTCCTCGACCTATGATGTGAAAATTTTTGTGTTTATTTGAATTCGTGTTAATATAAAGTTCCCTAGACAAAATAATGACAATGTGTGCAAATGGCGGGATGTATCCTGCACGGAGTCACAGAGGAGGACTATAGATACAATTCATACTCTTACCCGTAAGTACAAATTTATATGTATTTTTTAATGTGCTTCCCCATCTACAACTCCGAGAGAAAGTTCCAACACACGTTTTAACCATCATAATCATTCCATATGCATTCCAGCATATGTATTCTACAAACTGCCTCCAAGCCAAGCCCTGTCTTTCAAAATCCACCTGAACGATACTCCCACACAAATGCCTCTTTTGGCTTTAAAAACTAGCATTTTATAAAATTTTATTTTCTTCAACCAATAACAACAGTTAACCATACTTGCTGATTTATCATAAAAAAATACACAATATTTTAGCCGTCGCGTCGGGAGTCGGTACCCCTTACCCGAGTACACCAGATTTACATTAGTAATTTCTAGAATTTTACAAATAAATAATTAAATATCCTATGCAAGTACATATAGATATTTTTTAAAACATTTTATACAAATATATCATTTAACAATAGTAATGTAACTAAATGTCTAAAAATCTATCAGCATCAATCACAGAGATTTCTTCGAAGTCTACTACTGCGTCCAAAATCACCCCCTAGGCTAAAGTTCCCACATCCGGCGTTCCTAGCTTAACACTAACTTCCTGTGTGGACCAAAGCTCGCATGTAGTATTTACTCTTGATTCAACAGCCGTGAAATATCCTGAAAGGGTTGTCGAGGACCACAAAAGCCTGTGACGAATCTTTGTGGTCAAAATAACACTTATTATTACACCATTGACCATTTCAAAATAACAGAAACGCGAGTATGTATGAGCACAGGGTTAAAATTATAAAAGGTGTGTTAACAAAATTTACGTCTAGGTAATATTTTAGCCACAGTTTACTGAATACCTCGAATTTATTTAATTTTGACACTACTATAAATATTTATTATGAAAGTGCTTTGAATTGTCAAGCGTCAATAATTACAAAGCGCAATAAAATTTAAATGTTAATTTTAAGTAAATAATAAATAGGTAATTATTGGTAACAACATTTTTTTTTAAATGAATACAAATACTTGCAGACAAATTACTGGATTATACCCATGCTGGGCTGATATCAGATATTATTGATATCCCAACAAAGACAGAAAAAAGCCAAAAAAAAAAAATGGAGAGACATCTTCAGGCATCTTCTAGAGAAAGTAATAAAGCTCGGTAAGGGGCCTTACCTACATCTAATAAAAGATGATTACCAACAAAAAATGCCTTGCAATCTTCTCAACAGATGACACCAACATAGAACACTTCTGTAAAGCGGAATGACAAAATTTGTCATATATGGTTATCAGATGATGGGCGGAATGGGGAATGTTGTAGTACGTCAAGTGGCCACTTAACCCAGCCAATGACAGGTCGTAAGCCCTGTAAACGCCTAGATAATCCACATTCGTTTCCAGAGTTTCTCTGTTTCTGTTGGGATATCAATAATTATTGGTAAGTTGATCGCATTTGAATTTTACGAATTGCTTTTAAAATAAGTATTTTTCAGTCATTATTCACTGTCAGAAACTTTCCTTGAAAACCTACAGATGTAGGTATTCAGCCATTCAGTAGAACCTACAACAGAAAAGGATTGGTTACAAATAATTTCTGCACAGTAATTTCATTCACAAGTTTTTATAAAGGGATGATTTTAAATGGGGTATTTAGGATAAGGGTAACAAAGCACGACGATTAGCTTCACAAACTAGGTGCGATTTCGTATTATTTGGTCATGCCACCCGTATACAAAATTCACGAATACTTATTTAATATTTCTTGTCCAAGCCCACCATCTGTACCTACAGCCTACAGTTGTAAAGGTACTCGTCTGTTTACAAGCATGTATAAAAGTAATTTAAGCAAATAAATCCGAAAATTTATGATGACGTCAGTCTAAGAAAAGCGGTAATTACTAAGAATAACTACAATTTTTTCATAAATAATTATTCTTATTATCTACAATACATTCGGTGTCAATATAGGTAACGGGATATATACTACTACTACCACTAACTTTCCCTTAACCGCACCCAATGGTGCATAGGGCACTGCATCGGTACACCAAGTGCAGAGTAGGTATATTGATCATTTTATTACATGAATTTAAGATGATCAGTCATACGCTTCAATACCAGTCCAAGGTACATAGGAATTAATAATAATAATAGGGGGTCAACATGAAATATGTACTTACACTAAAATAAAGACAAACAATAAAACTGCAGTTTATCGGGAAAGTAAATTATTTTTTATTTCTATATACTAAAACTTCATGATAATAATAGGGATAGCATATTTTATGTTAAAATCAAAAAACGATTTTTTTGGTCAAATATGTATGAGTTTTTTTCTGTTGATTACTAATGATTATTTAAATTTTAGTTTTTGTTTACTAATTATATCGATTTTACAATTTGTGTGGCCGCATTATTCTCTATTTTTTCCTGATGTAAAATTGTAATGTAAAAATAAAAAGAAAACGAACGTAATGTCAAAATTATGATACAAATCATATAATGATTTAAATCACCTATTACATTAAACACGGAGTTAAACTTAGTATCCTAGTTAGGCATTCAACTGAGTAAATAATAAAGTCATGTTAATTAATGGAACATACATATAAAACACGCAGATAAATATGTAAGTATCACGATGACATATAATCTACAGCTCTCGTAGCACACGAAATTCCATCTTCGATACCGATGTTTTAAATTCCAGATACTACGCTATCTATAATTCCTGGTGAATTCACATGACAATGTGTGAATTGACGGGTCGTATAGGAATCGTCTTAAGGGATTATCCACTGTCATTGTGTAGGA